>CAJVPY010004554.1:0-12471 GCA_910591965.1 Dentiscutata erythropus | reverse complement strand
AATTTTATTTTTAGCTTAATATACTATTTGTTTGGCTTTATACAAATTTTTAAAAAGTGTCTACAATAATATAATACTCCCTGTAATTCTAATATTAATTTTAGTTCTAATTTTTATTTGGTAATTATTAATATATAAAAAAAATATAATATTCAAAATTGAAAAACCAAATAATCAGATCTTTAAATAGAAAAATATACTAGCTAAACTACTGGATCTAAATACATTGAAAGAAAAGAATATCAAATTACAATTCATCAACTCTTTCTGCTGATCCTCTGTGCCAAATTTAAATTTAAGAAAAAATATTAAATTTTATAAAAACAAGTTAACAAACTACTAAAACTCTTATAAGAAAAAAGAAGTCTTTATATAAAACAAAGAAACTCTCTTAGAAACAAACAGTATATTTTATTAGTAAATTCTGCGACAACTAGAAACTTTTTAAAATTTTTACAACCTTCAACACAAAAAGTGGGAATTTAGCAAACCCCTGACAAACAGATTATAGTGAAACCTCTCTAAGTGCACGCTCTTGGGACCAGGCTATAGCATGTATTTAGGGAGGGTGTGCATTTATAGAATTAGTATTTTTTTTTACTTTACTACAACAATTAATAGTATTCCAAGTTTTTCCAATAACCATGCTCGTCTTTTTTTTATATGTTTTACAATACTTTTTTTTGGAAGCTTGGGTGACTTAACTTACAAGTAAAGGGAAAAAGTGTACTAAGTAAATTTGTAGCTTTCACTTAGCCATATAACATATTCGCTTAATTCAACTTAATCCAACAGCATTTATATTCTATCTACTTAACAAAGTCATGTCTAAAATTACTAAATATAAGAAATGCAGAGCCACTGAATCTAGTAGATTTCATCTATTAAAGAACAAAAAATGGAGGCAGGCTGAACAAAATAGATTAACAAAGGTAACATAGGAAGAGAATAATATTTTATGCAACTTGTGTTATATGAATTAAGTTGAAAATCTGTTACAAAGGCTTAAAAAGAGTACTAAGCATATAAAAGTTTCTGTTGAAAAAGTGGAAGATCTAATTAGGAATGAAATAGAAGCTACAGTTAGTAAAGAAATTACAAATCAAGATGTAGAAGCTGTAATGGAAGATGTGGAGGATATAGATATGATTGATCTCATTAGGGCTATTGAGACTATAACAAGGACCTTCTATGAAAGAGAACACGTTAAAAAAGAAGATTCCATATATTCGTATGATGAATTGGGGAAAGTATTTCAAGCAGATAAAAATTTCAATACTTTTCTTGACCAACTTTATTTGGTAGCCAAGCCCATTGAGCATGGTGATAAAACTATGAACTGTATGAAGAAATTAATTGTTCATATTTGTTATCTTCTTGCGTTGTTACATAATACAAAAATTAATTTCTTTAACAGTCAAGGGACATGTCCAATTCGATAATCTTTATTAAGTAAATTTTTGTGTAACATAAATTGTCGTGACACTTTTTGAAGAATATCTTAATAACGAAGCCATAATTAATATTTCTATCTTAGACAGGTTTGTTGTTTGAGTATTGCGCTTTCTTATTATATAAAAAAAAATAACCTTTTATTTTAAATTATACAAAATAAATGAAACATGAAAATTGCAATTTTTCACTCTAAAGTTCAAGATTTTCAGCCAACTACTGCTTATACAAGTCTAATTTTTTTTGTTGAAGTAGTAAAAGAAGAAGTGCTACAAGTTTAATTATAAAAGCAAAGACACTTTACTTATAGCATTCATATGTTTACTATGAAGCACTTTTTTATTAAGTAGATTTGAAACTAATGTAAGGACCGATCAATAGCTTTTTTTTTTATTTTATAGCTTTTATTAAGATTAAGAGAAGTATACTTTATTAAAAAAACAAATGTGAATATAGTTTTAATAAAAAATTTTGCTTTTAATCTTTATTTTTAGATTTTTGAAGGTGAACGAATTACAGATCGGTGTGAAGGTTTGTTGAACATCTGGTTGAACATCTAGATTTTGGTAAAAGAAATTATTGTACTCTAATTACACTTTTTTATTTACGAATAGATACTAACACTACTTTATTTAGACCATTTTGTGTTTATTATTATTATAGTAGTGTTTAACTCTTTCATCATTCCAATCCGAAGAGACTTTCTCAAGTTCTTGCAATATACTTGCAATTTTGGCTTCAGTTAATTGTTTTCCAGGTACAAACAATTGAGAAAGTATATTATTTTCTTCTTGTGTAGTAGCATGACATGTTCGCTTTGGAAGTTCAGGTGACAATATCTGCTATAAAGTTGGATTTTCTTGTTGAGTAATTGATGATTGAGTAGGTATCGTCATGTGGCTACTTTTTTGTTTTTTTATACTTTCAAGCTGGGCATAAGTGTAACTATTTATATTTCGCACACAATGTCCAGAAGTTACTCGGGGTTCAGTTTTGTATACGTCTTGTGTGAGTACCTGCTTAAAGCATAATTTACCAGTCTCATAGAAAGAGTGAATTTTTTCAAAACCTGCTTTACTAATCTCTGGTACATTTTCGAACAAAATATGTGTTTCAGGATGTAGACAATTAAAAGCCAACGATAATTCTGTAACTAGAGACCAAAGTGAATCTTTGTGTGACTTGATTGCACGATCACTTTGAATTACTACAATATCATCAATATATTCTGCAAGAAGTATTGATAAACGATTTTCTTTACTCTGGGCCGCTTGAATTTTTGATATCATAGTCTGCTGATTGGTAAGATTACCACTAATATTTTGTTTGGTATATTTCACACCATATGTTTCAAGCACTTCATCAAAAGCAAGATAGTGCCCTTCCCTTGTAAGATTTACTGAGCATACTGTTTGTAATAAATTTTGTAGCTGTGAATCATCATGGATTTGAGCCAAGAAATATGCTATGGAGCTTGCATACTTAAACTTTTCAGCTGCAGGAAACAGAGATGCAAACGCAGCTAAATTTGCTATTTGCATCTTATAATTTCCTCTTCTAATTCCAATTTTGTGGCCTATAAAATATCCTGTCCAGCAAAAGAAGAAAAGCTACACTTTTATTAAGTTATTATTTTCACTCAAAATATCGCTCATAGTTATTTGTTTATTTTTAACATATTCACATAGTGAAATTCTGACCACGACCCAAATTAACTCTAAAATGCGACATGTTGCTCGGTAATCTATTACATGTTCGAATTTGTCTAGATATTGTACTCCAAGAGTTGCTGCAAGGTTAAATATTCCATATCCGGAGAATATTGTAATCAAGGTGTAACACATGTCTTTAGACGTGTGCCATTGTCCCAAAAGAAGTCAGACATCATTATGAGTTTCCTTGTAGGAAATTAATCTCCCAAAAATAGCTTGGTTACATGCAATATATAAATGGTTGTCAACACCACAGAGCAATTCATCATGGTACATTTCGCATGCTGCATAGACATTATCATTACAATTAGGTAGATCACCAGGTTTCAATATTACAATATTTGGTGGTGAGATATTGCAGCTAATGGGTATTTGTTTAATAATTTTTGAATGTATATCTTCCATATCAAAGTCATTTATATGAGTTTTTAATATTCTGTTAAAAATAGGTTTATACATCGTTAAAAGGTTGTTGGTAATTAAAGATTCCCCAAACAATGGTTGATCAATAGCTTCTTGATCTCTATGTAAATCAAAAAAGGTGGGTAAAGTAAATTGAAAAACTATTCTTAGTGTTGCATGAGAAGTTCCTCTAGTAATATCAAAAATGTTTCTATATGAAAACATAGAAGCTTTGAAATCGATATTGTCGATTACTGCCAAATTCCAAATATTTGGCCCTTCAATTAGGTATTTTCTAGGATCTGCATTTAGTGTCCTGAACCTTTCAAGTCAATTTTTGTGTCGCTTAGTATATGAAACAATAGATGCTGAATGAAGAACCTCCTGTAAGTATGATACCAAATTGGGCTTCTGGTATAATGATAAAATGATATGCAAAAGCCAGATTTTTTTCTCAGAAAAGGCAATAGTAAGTAGCATAGAGGTCATCAAGCTAATTGTTTTTGATATCTGATTTGTGTTATACGATTTGGGGAGAAGCCCACATTGAAGTTTTTTAATATTAATGACCTTTAGTTTATGTTGATAGAGTACTATGAGAAGCACTTGAAAGAAGCTGCAGATAATATTAGGCAATACATCAAAATAGTTTTCATATAAGCTTGAGTTTTCTAACTGATCAATATTGTTTTTAATTTCAGAGCGTGAATATAAAACTTCTCTTTCTAATTTTTCTCCTATCATTGAGGCCTTTACTAGATTTATACGAGACTTTTCTTTAGCTAAGTTATTTAATTCAACATTCTTTATTCTCATTGTTATTTCAACAACTAGCTTGCCTGGAATTTCTAAAGAGTCTGTTGTTGTATCATTAACAATAGATGAAAATATCTTGCATAAAAGCCTTTGTTGTAGCTCTCGATTATCCGATTTTGCTACCGATGTCAACTATTTTCCAATAAGTTTTAAAGCATCACTTGTATCTTCGCTATGTTTCCCAAGTTCAGCACATGACATTAATGCTGTAGCTGCTTTTTATTTACCTGGTCTTTTATACAGATGTTCACCATGTTGCTGAAAACATTCTGAGCAGATATAACGTACACGACCTAAATGTGACTTTTGTGAAAAAGATCCTTCAGTAAATATGGGACATTTATGAACACAAATGCAAGGTACTTGAATGTTATGTCCATTGACATTCTACAAATACTTTTCACAGTTGTTCCCATGGCTAAAAAAACATTTTTTCTTTCTACAAAAAAGACAGATGCAAATATAAAGGATACTTTTCTCAATTGTTTGTAATTGTTTCATGCCAATATCATGAAGCTGATTCTGGTCAAAAATAAAATGGGTATAGCATACACCAAGTCGATTAAGTGTATGTGCATCATCTCTTTCTCATATTCCTACTGTTTGCCAAAATCGCCGCAAATTTGTCATGTTATTGTCTTGAATCTTTTCAATTGCATGCATATCAATTTCCCATGTCACTACCATTTGTCAAAGTCATCGTAGATTTTTTGTACTATTACAACATTTTATCTCGCCTTCGATAATATCTACAATTACGCATGGCATTAAACTCAGACTCATATGAGTATCTTCAATTTCTATATCTTTTTCTATTTCATCTGACATCGTTAAAGAGAACTTACTGTAAATGCTTGAATATTCATTTTCGTCCCAGTTAATATCTTCTATTTTTTTATCATAATTCAGCATAATTCAAGCATTTTCAAGAATAACTTGGTCAACGGTGAAAGCATCTTCATAATTGTCTTCGGGAATATCTATTTCATCACTGTTGTTGTTATTTAGCATAATTTGAGCACTTTCAAGAGTAACTTGGTCAATGGTGAAAGCGCTTTTATAACTTTCTTCGGAAGTATCCACTTCATCACCATTGAGTATGATTTGAGCACCTTCAAGAGTAACTTGGTTGACGGTAAAAGCATCTTCTTTATAGCTTTCTTCAGAAGTATTACATTCTTCCATGTAAGTGAATTTAGATTTAAACATTTTTTAAAAAATATTATTTTTGCAGACAATTATATTTTTATGCAGAATATTGTAGGTTAAACAATCGGATTATGTTTTTATGAAGAAATCAAGAGTTTGTTTTGACAAAAATATGCCTTGAGCGATGAGGCATATTTATCTTTTATTTTTCTTATATGTTTTCTAGCATTATTTCACATTTACATATAATTTTTACTAATTACACATTTAATTTATGTGACAGACAAAAAAACAACGATTCTTTCAATGTTTTAGGATAAGTTATTTTTAAACTTCAAAGAAAAATAAGCGATTGCACAACCACGTCAGTTTTAGACAGTGTTGTGTAACGGTTTGTTCATTGGTAATTGTCACTTACTTATTTATCATGTTACATAATAGATAAGACAATAAAATGATGTGACAATTACCAATGGACAAACCGTTGCACAACACTGATTTTAGATGAATCTTATTTCCATATCTCGAAACAGTTTTACCAAAGTAAAATAAGTACATTAGGCTAGACATGAAACTATGTCTGAATATAAGAAGGGGACTGTTTTCTCGAATTTGAAACATTTTTTCAGTGTAAAAACTTTCATCGGGCTACTTCATCAAGGAAATAAACTGATATATTTGTAATATTTTTTTTTTTGGTTTAAAATCTTTATTTAATAAAATATTTAAATACATTTTTATATTCTACTACTATGCCTTTGTCTACTACAGAAATACCACGCAATTGGCATAATGCAACGATTTGAATTTGTCAAATTTCATGACAATAAAAAAATAAAATTTAGCAGTTAGTCATTTATTTTCATGTAATAAAAAAATATAAACTAAAAGATTATAATAAAACCAGCTTGAATTCAGAAACTTCGAAACCTTGAATAGAAGTATTGTGCTCTAACAAACTTAAGTCTATCAATTGCCGTTTGAATTCTGCCATATTAACAGTTAAAAGTAATACTGTAATAAATTGCTACTGTATGTTGTAAAATAAAAAATAATAATAAATTAAAAAACACTTAGCTAAAAACACTACTAGCAAACTCCTAACCAACACGATAGTATTAAGACCAAATCTAACATGTCTTCAATCAGAGCTTCCATAATATTCTTCATGCTCTTGTATCTATATCTTCAGCCTTGTTCTGCTTCGAAACCAGTTAAGGCTTTTTACAGTCTTATCAGTAAAACTAGCTACCGGCGAATATAAAAATCTTTCAATATCAACGCTAGTTCTGAATCGACCAACTCTAGTTCTAATTCAGATCAACATGGTTAGTGAATCGGTTGTTGGCTTTTTTTATTATTAATACACTTTGTAATTTCTATGATAATTAACAAACTTCATAAAAACAAACCAGTTCTTGTCTCATACGTTGCATCGCGAGATCCACGTTATAACTGGCCGGGCAATTTGCAATTCTTCGACATTGCACGAAGTAAAATTTTTGAAAGAGTTACTAGTGAAGTGGGCTTATATGCTATTGCTAAAATGGTTTAACATTTCTAAAGACTTGGTATTTGTTGAAAACACGAGTTGTGTGAGTTGGTAGGAACTAAATCGGGCCCTTGGGGGAATAGTTGTCGTGAATCTAGTTAGATCTATACATATTATAGAAGTTAGAACGCTCAAACTTTGTGCGAAGATTTTTAGCCCTATAGAAAAAATTAAGAGCTGGGCTTTTTATAATTCTATAAAAAAACGCTTTGCGCATATTTTTGACTTAAAAAGTTATGGATGTTTTGTTTCACAAACATGGGTTATCATAGAAGAAACTTTTAAAAGTATGGAATTTTTAATATAAAAATTGAATAATCGACATTTGATTTACCATATGAATTATATTTGGAACCCCTGTAAATGGACATGTCCCTTGATAACGCTAATTTTTTTTTTTTTTGATTGATAGCAACATAGTAATTTGTACATATAAGATCAGCTCCCAGACAATATTTATTTATAATGTTTTTTTTTGACCCGTACAAAAAAAATATACAGTATTTTAGAGAATAAAATATTCTTCTGTGATATTAAGTTGTTAGCTAGTTTTCTGACGTGTAAGTGTATAAGTGTAATTCTATAAGTATTGTAATTGAAAAGAATAATTAATAAATATTCAATATGATGATAAATAATATACAGTATTACATACTTTTTTTTTTTAATTTTTTAATTTTTTTTATTTATTTATTTTTTTTAATCCATGTTGAAAATTGGATTTAATGTATCTTCTAGTCTAGTTATAAAAACCTTTGCCTTTTTAGCGTCATCTCTTTCTTTAATGCTTTAATATTTGTTGCATAATCTTTTAGTGATCTCATTTATAACGTGTCATTTGTTTTCTGCATTTTTTTCTTTCTCAGTTCATCCTAAAGCCAATGTTATGAATTAGAGAAAATATATAATCGGTTAGTTAGTTTAAAATTTTTTAAAAAATCAATTACAAATCAATTAATTGATTTTATATTTATTGTAGTTTGTATAATTTTATGCCCCTATGATTAATTTTTTTATGATCAAATGATTGTAATTGCAATCATGATTGCAACCACAATTGCAATTACAATCATTTGATTATAAAAAAATTAATCATAGAGGCATAAAATTATACAAACCACAATGATGTAAAATCAATTAATCGATTAATCAACAATAATCGATTCATATTACCTGAAGCTTTTATATTTACTAACTCTCAGCACTCATACACCTTGAAGCCACTTTATTCAAACATTCTTTGATATATTTTTTAGGCTTTAGCAGTTAATAATCGATTAGTTCCTCATAAAATATATGTTTGCAGGGTAATATATATTTATTATAAAATAAATAGCAACAACTAAGCAAAGTAAGTCCAGACACACCCTTGCCTTTCGCTAATCTATTCATCATTGTGCTAGCCTCGTTTACAAGCATTGATTGCACAGGGTAAGAAAATTTGTGAATTTCCTTCATTATTTCATCGCCAATACTATAGACTGACATTTTTTTGTACGAAAGTTAAAAGCAACACTTTCAGCATCAATTTGTTTTTTATGATCAAGGAGAATAACTTTAAGTAATGCATCGATTAATCTATGCAAGTGAGACATTGTCTTTTTAGCTCACTATGATAAGACTCTAATGTGTTAGTTAATATAACCTGAAGCAAAAGTGGAGAATACTGTTATGCCCAAAGGGCCCATTGGTGTGTATTTTTTACATAATTTTGTTGAATATAATTGCGAACAGCAGGAACCGGACAAGTACTAATTGCTTTTTGAACAGATTGCTCTCAACCTACTTTCATTTTTTTATGCATTGCTTCCATCATAATTTGTCGAGTTTCATTTTCATAAACTTTCAAAATTCACATATACATTATATGGACAATGCAGTATAAGACTTCACACACTTGTTCTCTAGCGGTAATACCAGGAAATACTTTTTTTATACTATTGGCCTCAGTGTGACTTTGATCAATTATAATATAATAGTGAGCCCAACGCCGACATTTAATTTGAATCAATTGCAGCACCCTCGCTATAATTTTACTATCTTCAGAGCATACAAAAAAATGTGGACCACTTTTCCAACATTCATGGTTATTACAGATGTATAATGTAAAGAGCCTCCAGTCGTGTTTGTTCATTTTATGAGTAGAGTCCATTAATGTAAGCCATCCATGGCGTTGAAGTTTTTTTATCTGTCTATTGTTTATAAAAACTATATCTTCTGTGCTTTTTTTTTTTTTTTCAGCAGATTGTTAAGATACATGAAAATGTTCAGCATAAAATCCCTCTTCTTTTAAATATGAAAGAGTTTTGGATATATCTACTCTAATATTTGTATTCCCAACTAGATGAGAGTTCATAGAACCCTGAATCTCATATCTAATATTCACAACCTCTCTTCGCTTTAGATACTCAACGCTATCACCTAACTCTAGTTTATTTTTTGTGTATTCCTTTACAGCGTTTGTAATTGCTACTGGAGTGTAATTCTTAATAGCTTCATTCACAACTAAAGTTCGAATAGTGCTTGAACGTTTAACCATGTCACTTTCGCCCAAGATATGTGTATAATCTGGTGAATCTTTAAAATGTTCAACCTGAACTATCTTGGAAGAAGCGGACTATATTATCTTTATCTTGGCTTCGCAAAGCCCAGCCGGTCGAGTAATTGCTTTTCAATCGAAATATCTTCTTGCCGTGTACTTGAGCTTTGATATTTCATAAAGCGATACATATAAATCTTTTAGGAGTTCCCGTTTTTAAGTTTATAAGAGCCAAAAACTGTCATATATTTGTGACCAAAGGCCACAAAATATTGTCAAACTCTTTATCTGGTATTTCAAAAGGATCTTTTATATTAAAAAAAAGGGAATGCAACTCAGTATTACTAGGGTCTGTAGCTTTGTTTTCTTTATCTATAGCCACCGCCAATCAACTTAAAAAAAAAAAAAAAAAAAAAAAAAAACTAGAAATTTTTAAAAAATATATATATTGTTTCTTTTTTTCTAAAAAAAAAAATTGCTTTACTTAATCTTTGCAGCAGAAAAAAATTGCTTTACTTAAACTTAAAATCTTTCCTTATTATAAAAGAAATTACTTTGTGAAAATCTTATAAAAAAAAAAAAAACTTTTAAAACAAAGAAAAATTTTTCACACTTAAACTCTTATAACGATAACAACAAAAAAAAAAAACATAGCGATAGTAGATTATTATAAATATAGAACGTTCAATGCATGTGATTAATTTCTGTATCATCTCAACACATGACATGTAGACAATCAAAATTTTACTCTGCTTTAACCGACCTCCCAATATATATTACCTTCTGAAGAAGATAAAGACAATGATCTTCTTCTCTTACTCCCACTTCCAACATGCCCTTTTTTTCCACTAGATGGTCTTTGACGTAAAACAACTATTGCCATGTTTTTAATAAGTAAAAAAAATAATAACTGCGAAAAAAAAAGTTTTTTGAATTAAACAAAACTAAAAAGAATTGTGAATTGAAACAAAACTTAAAAAAATTGTGAATAAAACAAGATTGAAAAACTTATCCTATTTATATTTATAACACTTTAAAAATTACATATTGCTAATAAAATAGGTTGATATATTTCTTTAGACTAAACAAATAATTGACAAAATAGAAAGATATTACATCAATATTAAGACTTTATTGCAATATTATATTAAGAAATTACACAATAAATTCTGATATTGTTTTTTGTGCAATAAAAAAAATCCCAATATTAATTATGATCAAACTTTAGTTACATCAATATCTGTAATATATGATAAATTTTTTATGCACTAATATCGGGAATTTTTTTATCTAAAAATCCCAATAATATATGATCAAACTTTAGTTATATCAATATCGGTATTTCAATATTTAATTATAATCGAACTTTAGTTACATTAATATCAGTAATATGTGATTGGAAATTTTTTAATAAAAAAATTCCTGATAATATATAATCGAATTTAGCCCGATTGAACTTTAGTTATATTAATATCTATAATTTTTTTTTTTGCATTTAATTTTGAGAATTTTTAAATAAAATTTCTCGATATTATTATATCAAACTTATATAAATATCTGTAATATAAGGGTTTATTATAATATACATAGAAATTATATATTTTTATTTATTATATTATATATTAACAAACAGCTTATTTAAACAGAATTATGACAAATGACAAAATGATAATTGGTGAAGTAGGTATTATCTTATTCCAATATCAATATATGTATTCTTTCACACTCGAAAAAATTTAAAAATTTCACTATGTTAATAGCATACAAATATGCTATTTATCTTAGTAAAATTTTTAAATTTTACTAGTGCTGATATTTTTATTAATTGAAAAATAAAATAATAAAAAATTTGGTAGCAAGTAATAAATAATATATATTTATTTATATAGATAATGATAATATTTAGCAAATAAAAATTAAAAATAATACTTTAAACACTATATGTATGGCATTTATAAATTATACTTTCTATGTAAAGGAATTATGGCCATATATGTTTTTGGATCATTTTCATTAGTATTGGTATATGTACCTGCTATAAACCGGAAATAGATTTGATATACTAGAATTATGCAATTCCTGCCTAATTCATAAAATTCTTGATCCCATAGCTCTATATTACAACTAGAATCATCCTCTTTAATTTTTATATGAAACCTTGTTTCATGATCATCAACAGGTTTATACTACTTTACAAATGCAAGATGATATGTTTGTTCACTAGAAGGAAGATAGAGAGTGTGATCAAAATAGAATTAAACTTGACCAAGATATGAATCTATTGATTCATCTTCTGAAGCAACAAATCTTGCTAGAATTCTTGAAGATCTGATATGGCGAGCTGAGAATGTAAATCCAAAAATTTCTGATCACAACTTTAATCACTCATATTGAATTATTTAGAGAAATACAGCTATCGTATAAGCGTGTAATAATGCACAGGGGCGTGTTATTTCGAGCCCCTGCGCATTATTTTAGGACGTGCATGCGTGATAATTTGAATCATTATGCTAATTTTGAAAAAAATTTCAACTACTTTCTTGAGTGATAATCTGGTACATATGAAGGGGCCCGTTATTTTGAGATGCGCATGGGTGTTATTTTGAGTCAAATATGCCATTTTTAAAAAAATCAAAATTTCGAAATAATGCCTATGTGCGTTATTACGCGCTTATACGGTATATGATCAATTCCCAAAATATCTCTTGGAGTAGTAAATTGAAAACCTATTGCTGCATTATTATAGAATTCAACTAAAAGGTTATGAATATCAGTTGGTAATATGGCATTTTCAGATTTTGGACCAAGAAATGTACCAGGAAATGGTTCGAAGCCAAAAGCTTCTCCCT
>CAJVPY010004553.1:0-12471 GCA_910591965.1 Dentiscutata erythropus | reverse complement strand
TTTTATTAATAAAATTTTTAATAATTTTAATTTTTTTCTAATTGCAGGTTCTCTCTAAATGCAGGTCAAAGTACTGGTCCCGACAACATGCACTTAGAGGGAATCGACTGTATATATATAACATATTTGTTGTATATTTACTAATATCTAAACTATACTATAACTAGTAATTAAACTAAGATATACTAATAAAAATATACTGAAAATATGCCAATATAACAATATATTTAACAAACTAGTATAAATAATAAATATAAATAAAAATAATTTTTTTATATTAAAAAAATATATATAATTAAAATTAATATTTAAGATTTTGTTAAAAAAATTCAAATTTTTAAATAAATTCGCCTGTATAAAAATTATCTTTAGCTAAAACATTATTACCAAAGCCAAATTTTTTATTTAATAACAGTATATTAATTTTCTGGTTTAATATAATTATTAAGAATTATTATAAAACGCACTTATGGTGTTTTACATCTATTATATTTTTTATATTATACAGTATTTTTTATATTTTTCTATTAAATTTTTAACACAGCATTCGGGTTAGTATTTAGAGTTAGGGTTTGAGTTGGGTTTTTAGGGGCGAAGAATTTTTTTACTTAGAATACCTCACACTGATTAATTAGCTAATTTTTGTAATAATATATACGTAGGTGTAAAACACCATAGGTGCGTTTAGTAAAAGTCATTATTAAAAAAATAAATTTCTTTTAAATTGTATAAATTTCTTTAAACAAGAATTAGCAATTTTAAATTTAGTCATGGCGTTACTCTTATCCGTCCGCTGCTAATAAAATAGAATAACAAAACAACAACAAAATAATTAATTTTGCCAAATTTATTATACCAGGAATTAAAATATGGCACATAATATGAATAATTTCGTATAAATACCGGGTATTATACGTAAAGAGAATAAAGGGATTCTTTAACAAGTACGGTACGGTAGTTTGTTATCTCAAATCCTTAACGCTCGTTCTCCTTTTATGAAAAAATTCAACTTTCGAACATACATGCATTATTCTTTGAAACGCCTTTAAAGAAGACAATTTAAAAAATACACGCATCTAAAATTCTTAGATAATTCATAACATTTGTATGATAATGTAATGATCCCTTAAATAAAACTTTGCACATAAATGTACAAGCACTTAATTCTGAATAACTCATGGAATGCATGATAAAGAGGTATTCAGACTCAACGGCTTGGTAATTGCTTTAAAAGTAACTAGAATAAAACGAAACTTCAATAGAAATTCAGAATCGTGAAATATCTAATTATTTTTAGTGATAATTTTTTTTTTCGGTATGTCCGTATATATATATATTGATCGGATCAGTGGGACTAGTTTTACAGGTTGAGTATCACGTGCATTCGGTCGGCTTAAAACGGTGTGATATATAACAATTTCTTTACTCATTTACAAGCTATATAATTAAGAATAATGAATTCACAAGACAAAACCAAATGTTCCATAGATTATCTACATTTGATTGCGATATAATTTATTACAAGGGGTTAAGTCATTCATGGCTATAAATTCAAATTAGCATTTTTAAACGTTTAACAAAAGGCGGCGAGGATCTTCAACCTGTTCTTTGACTGTCTTCAAAAATGTTACAGCTTCACGGCCATCAATCAGACGGTGATCATAGGTTAAAGCAATGTACATCATTGGTCGAATTTCAATCTGGTTTGAATTATAATGTTGAAATTAATCATTAGGCATAAGACAAAAAAAAGTGAACGTTCATATATATATATATATATATATATACCTTGCCATTAATTGCGACGGGACGGTCCTTCGTGGCATGCATCCCCAATATCGCGCTTTGTGGCAGGTTAATAATTGGAGTTCCAAGAAGTGACCCGAATACACCTCCATTAGAAATGGTGAAAGAACCTCCAGCCATATCTTCGATGGTCATTTTCCCATCTCGAGCCTAAAAAAAAGCTATTTAATGATACTTTGAATATTGACAATTTAATGAATAGAAACATACTTTTTGGCCTAATTCAGCAATAGCCTTTTCAATTTCTACAAATGATAATAGGTGGGCATTGCGAATCACAGGAGTCACAAGACCTTTCGGTGTAGCAACTGCAACGCTCATATCAACATAGTCCCTGTATATGATGGTATCACCGGATTCTGCTATAGATGCATTGACAGCTGGAACTTCCTGGAGTGCAATAGTGGAAGCCTTTACAAATGCGGACATAAATCCAAATTTGACACCATGTTTCTTGAGAACTGCGTCCTTGTAAGTATTACGAAGCTCAATAATATTGCTAAAATGTTATTTGTTTATTGATTTAAATTTTTTATTTATCGTATGAAAGTAACTTGTCATAATAGTTTTGATGTAAATGCATACGTCATATCAATTTCATTGAAAGTTGTCAATGAGGCAGCAGTATTTTGTGATTCTTTCAAACGTTCGGCAATTCTCAAGCGCATCCTGTTCATCTTAACCTAAGCAACAAAAACTCACTATTAATAACACGCTAACCCCTTTCGCTTGATCTATCAAATACACGAAGATTCTAAATAGTAATACCTCACGCTCTTCTCTTACACCGTAAGGAGATTCTTCTTTTGCCTTACTCGAAGGTTGTGAAGGTTTTGAAGGCGCAGAAGGTGGTGGTGTTTGAGGTTCGAAAGGTGGTGGTGGTGTTGGGAGTGCGGAAGGTGGCGGCGTTGGGGAAGCGGAAGGTTGTGGTGTTGGAGGCGTGGTTGGTTTTGAAGTTGTGGTAGGTTCTGGTTCTATAAAAGAGCATTGGTTTACATAAGGAATATATGGTAATAGAACTTAAACTAAATATACCTGGAGGAGGAGGAGTATCTTCCTTTTGTTTTGATTCTGGCTCTGGTACTTGTTTTGGAGAATCTTCTTTCGAAGTGTCCGCTTCCGGTTCTAATATTGACGTGTAAGCATATTATAACAAAATTAACTAAGCTAATAAGAATAATAAAAACGTACCAGAAGCCGCAGCATCCCCTAACTCCACTTTGCAAAGATCTTGGCCTACAACTACGTTATCTTGCTCATTTGCAAATATTTCGAGTATCTTTCCAGTATATGGGGAATTAACTGGAGCATTGACCTTATATAAAAAGAAAATTGATGGGTATGTCATCACAACTGCTTTTTATACAAGAACTACATGAAATAAACGAACCTTGTCAGTTTCGATTGTCACAATTTCCTCATCTTGTTGAATGGAATCTCCAGCCTCTTTTCATGGGAAAAACGGTTTAACGTTAAGAATGTCAATAGATGAATGTCGGTATTGACATTTTAGAAAGCACGAAAATGTGTGAAATACTTTTGTTCCACTTTGAAATTGTGCCTTCGGAAATTGATTCAGCTAACGGAGGAACCTTTATTATCTTTGTGACTATTTTTATTTAGATCGATTAAGAGGAAAAATTAGTTTTATTTTCCTATCAGATCAGACGAAAAAATCAGGTAATACTTACCATAGTTGTTAGATAAAACCATTTTCATAAATGGTGAAGGACGAAACCTTAAGCCGGTGAAAGACGAAGCCTCTGACGAAAGGTGAAACCCTCGGCGAAAACCGCCGACAAAAGGTGAAATTCCCGGCGAAAGGTGAAATCCCCGACGAAAGACGAAACCTCTGGACATCTCGATGCTCTAATAAAGACAAAAGATAGAGCTATATTATAGTACACATAAAATTAGTTTCAGACTTTTTTAAGTTTACAACTTACCGGACTCAACCCTTTGAAAATCTGAGCAGTAGCGGACGTATGTAATTTGTAAGAAGTAAACATCACCGAACGGGTGTTAGCGGATATCTGGTAAATTAATAAATTTAAAAGCTCGAATTCTGGTTTCTCTTATCTACATATTATTAAGGAGGCTTTTTAACGTTAATAATACCTCAAATCGAATTATCCAATTTAAGTTAAAACTGTAAAGTTTTTTTTTATCATATCATTATCAGTCACACGATTTGCACGGGATAAATTCTTTCCTTAAAAAATTTCGTAGTACAAATATAAGATTAACCATATAAAGAATGTCAAATAACTTTGTTTTTAGTGTAACATTGTCATTTATAATGGAAACCCTGCATGTAGATCTGATAAAATTTTTATCAACGTTGTCTTACTCCAGATTACCACTATCGCTATCTTATCTTGAGCCGTTTAAATAAAAGAACGAGTAAATGCGCATATATATCAATAAATACATATGTTGTGTCCAAGATGTTAGGATCAATTGATATGTTTCCATACAACAAACACCTGTATGTACGTACATACGTACTCACCTGTTATCAAAGGTATCTGAGACACATTCACGTTAATCTGTAGTATTAGAGTGTATTATAATGTGAATCGAAGCACTATGTTGATTATTTTGCATATACAGTATTTGATACACAATTCTTTATTATATAATATACTGTATTTAAAATATGAATCAAAATTTGTTGTTACAAAAAATATACTGTATTTCTTGTATAGTAATTTATAGCACTAAAGAAATACGGTATTTTTTTTGCTTTTAATTAAAGCTAGAAAATTTTTTTTAATTCTAATAGTATTATTATTAAAATTAGCTATAAATTTTATAAAGTATAAAAATTTATAAATTTATTATAATATAATATAAAGAGTAAATATTTATGATGTTAAATTGCTTATTTTGAATATAAAAATGTTCTTCATATTCACACATTAAATTGTCGTTAATAAATCAAATAATAAATATTCATAGAACTAAACTGCTTTATTTTTAAAACAAATTATTAAATGCTCTTTATAATCACATAATAATCATTGCACACATAAAATAAAAAATAAATAGGTAAATATTCATGACTTGAATTGCTTATGACATTTTGAATGCCTAAGCAATAAATGTTCTTTATATACTAAATTATCTCGAATTAATAATAATTTACAGTCATGAACTTGAAAAGTTTAATTTAAATAGTTAGATTAATAAATATTCTTTATTTTCATGCACTAAGTCAATGTAAATACAGTCGACTCTTTTTAAGTGCATGTTCTCTAAGTGCATATTCTCTCTATATACATGAAAATAGCCTGGTCCCAAGTCAGGACTTATAAAATAAGTGCATGTTTTATATTCTCTAAATGCAGGTTATTTTTAAGTTATATATATAAAAATATTCTCTCTAAATGCATTTTTAATATATTAACCAATCAAATTTAAAAATATTTATTTAGATAATACTGTAAAACAATTAAAAATTTATATATTTTATTTCTTTTAATTATAATATAAACTAATAATATATACTGTATAGTTCCAAAAATAAGCACCCCCTCAGAGCAATTTTTAAAGCCAAAATTCTCATGATCTAATAATCAGATCTATATAATTTTGGTACCATTTGAATCAGCTTGCCAAAACGATTCGAATGGTACCAAAATTACGTAAATCTGATTATTAGATCATGAGAATTTTGACTATAAAAATTGCTTTGAGGAGTGCTTATTTTTGGAACTATATGGTAGTGATATTTTATAAAAATTATTATTATAAAAATAATAAATTTTTAAAAATTAATAACTTTTGATCTATTGATCCAATTTGGATAATTTAACTACCAAAATAATTCTCTCATAGAGGTGATTCTAATGAACCTAAAATCAACCAAATCTGATTATGTAATCTCAAGATTGTTAATATTTTATATTATATTTACTATAGTAAATATAATACAAATTATTAATAATCTTGAGCGAGATTATGCAATTAGATTTATATAATTTTAGATTCATTAGAAACAACTCTATAAGAGGATTATTTTGGTAGTTAAATTATCCAAATTGGATTAATAAATCAAAAGTTATTAATTTTTAAAGATTTTATTATTTTTTATTAATAAAATTTTTAATAATTTTAATTTTTTTCTAATTGCAGGTTTTTTCTAAATGCAGGTCAAAGTACTAGTCCCAACAACATGCACTTAGAGAGAGTTAACTGTATTTGAGTAAATCTGTTATCTTGCTTATTTCCTTCTTTGCCTTGTATATATCTGATTTTTGCTAGTTCTTGATTGAAATCCAAACTTCAAAAAATGTATTACTTTTTTTAAATCCTTAGCCACAATCTTTGTTTTTGGGTTCTCTGCTTATATAAAGAGGTCCTTATTAACTTTTTTTTGTCCTGGCTTCAATACTACTAGCTTAGTTTTGTTTAGATTTATTTCAATATCATTAAGTTTATAGAATTCATTTGATAGATTGATTGTTTCTTGTATACTTTTTTGATCATAAATCACTTATATTATGTTATCTGCATATACTAATACTCTAATTTGGATTGATTCAGCTTTAAATCTTTTGTTATTATCTATATTGTTACTATGCATTTTATACTCTAAATTTTTATCTTGTATTCTACAGAGGAGTAAAGCATAGAATATTCTCTAAACCAAAGATAATAAAACTTTTTCTTGATTCATTCTATCTCTGCTTTGAAAAATTCTGTATTGCTATATTTTGTTATAATACTTAATTTTTTTTTTTTATATAAATATATAATGAAATTTACTAATTTGGCAGAAGTTTTAATATTTCTAGAGCTTTTTTCAAGGCTACTATGCTTACTAAGTCAAAGACTTTTTTCATATCTTGGTATACAATTTAGAGTTTTTTTTTTCTCTACTACCTCTTCTATTATATTGTTTATAATATGTACTGGGGCTACTGTACTTTCTTTAGACAGACTTGCAAAATTTGCACTTTTTAGTATATTATTTTCTCTTATAACTTTATCCAAACTTGCTTGTACTACTTTTATTAAAACTTTTCTATATATTTCTAATAATGCTATCGGTTTTGTATTACTCAAATTATATTCCCAAAAGCTCTTTTTTGGTATTAAATATAATTGTCTTAACTTTTATTTAACTGGCATTTTACTGTATTCCAGAACTGTATTCATAAGATTTGTTATTTTTTTTGTTGACTCTGTAGACAATTTTTTGAGTAGTATATAACTAATATAAAAATACCAGGTACTGTCATATTTTGTATCTTTTATAAAACTTAAAACCACTCTTCATCATTAATTAAGTCCATTATATTCTTATACTAGCTTGGATTTACATTTTTTTTGCTCATATTCTTTTTGTTAATTTTGGCTTATTTCTTTGAATTTTTGTTTTCTTTTTCTAAATTGCTTTTGGAAGTGTGAAATTACATATTGTTTAACTTTTATTTTATCACTAATGAGCTCTTGGTTCTGGTAATAAGAATTTTCTTCTAACAGCATTCTATTTATTGTTATTTCGTATCATAGAGTTATTTAAACTACTGTGTATTCATTAACTTCTACTATTAGTCTTTAACTCGCTTTATCAGGAAAATAAATATAGTGCAGATCTACAAAGATACGTGACTCTAAAAACTTTTAACAAATTTTATGATATTTATATTTTATTGATTAAAACTTGATGATTTAAATATCATTTGATCTATCTTAATAAGAAGAATTGAATAATACTAAAATTGTTAAAATTCAATTGCTAAATCACAAGATAATTGCATTTAATTAATTTTAAAACTAATAGTTTAAATTTAATACTTTGGTACTATTTAATTTCTCTCAATGAGATGGTTCTAATAATACCAAAAATATTAAAATCAGATTACTAGTTCACAAGATATTTGCAAAAAATATTTTATAGTATAGTTCTGTATAGAAAGAATTTACATTCCTGCTCAAAACTATGTTGTGAAATGTTTTTTGCAAATATCTTGTAAACTAGTAATCCAAGCTTAATGTTTTTAGTATCATTCAAACTATCTTATTGAGAGGAATTGAATAGTCCTAAAATTATTAAATTTGAACTACTGGTTAACAAGATTGTAAGATAGCTACAAAATTTACTTAAATGCAATTATCTCATAATCTAATAAGTAAATTTTAATGATTATAGTACTATTTGATTTATCTTATTGAGATAGATTGAATTGTGTATAAATTATTTAGTGAATAAACAGTTATTTAAATAATCATATTGTATTGGTAGTAGTATTTGGTATAATACTCCAGTCATTATATATTGCTAATATTGGAAAAATTAATATAGTGCAGATCTGCAAAGATCTGAAACTTGAAAATTTTTAACAAATTTTACAATATCTTGTAATCTATCAAATATAAGAACAAAAATTCTGGCATTTTCTTTATTTGGATTAATATCTTATATATTATTAATTTACTATCTTTATTAATATTATAAATAAATATAAATTACCCAGAAGAAGTAGATAATAATAGTACTCTAATACTCAACCAGAGTATTTTTACTTCTTGTGGAACCATGAGAGCTGGGTATATAGCAAGTGATTCTGTAAAAGATATCTCTAAAATTCATATTACAATCTCTAATACTCTCTATAACATACTTACCTGCTACAATAAATTTCTTTTATTACTAAATTCTTTACCTATTTAATCTCCTCAAACAATTAATTCTTTCTTTTATACTTACTTGAAATTGGCCTATGAGATAAACTTTATAAAAAACTCATTATATTTATCAAATCTAACTTTAGTAAAGCTTATATTTACTCACCAAGAGAACCTTGTCCTTTACCTGATCACATTATTGTACTTTATCTCGAAACTGTTTATCTTAACTCATTTATTTCTTTTAAATTATATATTCATAATATCTCTTCTCCTAATACTATACACTTTTCTCTTAATCTTTCAATCTGCACTTATAATATTCATGGCCTTAATCAAGATCTAAAACAACAAGTATAAGAAGAATACTGTTTAAACAACAATCTTGATATTATCTGTTTGTCTAAAACAAAACTTGCCTATAACTCTTTTTATTCAAAACTTTATTCAATCTCTTTCTATATTTACTATTAGTTCTGTACAGATAGTTCTAAAGCAGGCACTGCAATTATGATTCAAAACTATTTTATCCCTTACATTTATAATATTGTTACTCACTCTAGTTATACTATGTTTATAGATTTCTTTTTTAAATATAATTTCAAATTCTGCATTATTTCTATTTATTTCCCTAGTGATAACCTCACTACTAAACTATATACTCAAAACCTTATTATTTAATAGGTTTAACAAGCAATTTTCTCCAACCTTCTTTCTATTGTTTTTGGTAACTTCAATGCTTCTACAAACTCAATTCTTTTCTCTTCTATTAAATTAAACTTTTGCAATTCCTTATCTTAATAATATGTATAATTTGGCATCTCACATCTTCTTATCTTTATCTATATGGCAAAGTTTTAGATATAGCAGTAAAATTAACTTCATCTGGAGTTATCATACTATTCTAAATTACTTAACCTCTTTTGAAACTGACAATACTAATACTAGTTCACTTAGTGATCATAAAATTCTCATTTTCTGCTAGTTCTTCTCTTATGCTCTACAAGGTCAACATAAACAAGAGCTTGAACTCACTATAGAGTTTTTAATTATAAAGTTATGAACTCTACAAAGTAAGAAGAATTTGCTAATCAAGTTTATACCAATTTTATATCCAACTCTACTTTACTCTCTATTCATACTGATGAATTTCTTAAATCTACTTGGTATAAAATCCAAACTAGTATTATTTTTGCTGCTTTTTATCATATTTCTAATAAAAAATTTACAGTTTGCAATTTTCAACATGTATTCTTTTCTAAAGTATCTCTACTTTACTCTAACTTTAAAAAGCTTGTCAATATTATTTGTCATACCAAACATTCTTTTAAATTCAATACATCTATCCTTTTATACTTCAACACTACTATTTTCTCTCTTTACCAATCCTTAAATTTACAAATTCTCATTATTCCTACATCTTATCACCTTTTTTCATCTTGGATTTCTAAAGCTAATAGAGAATAGAAAAATATTTACCATGCCCAAAACATTGAAAATATCAAAGAAATCAAACAATATATTAATGACTCTATCAATAAAAGATGTACCAAACTTCAAACAAATCATACTTCTATGATTAATAGCATTCTAAATCATTACAAAGATCCTGTTAAATTTAATAATATCAAGCTCAATTACAATATTATTACTAACCCTTCAACTATTAAATTATATATTCAACAATACTTTGATAACTAGACTGCTTATCATGACATTAACTATAGTATCTTTGAATCTTGTTGGCAAACTGAATATAATCCCAAATCAAACATTGATCCCAATTGGTATACTAGTATTCTTTCTAATTTTACTCAAGAGGAAATTACCTCTACAATTAGCCAACTCTCTAACAACAAAGCATGTAGCCCTTCTAGTATTAGTTATAAAATGATCAAACATGCTGGCCTCTTTTTTACTTTAGCTATTATTTTACTCTTTAATTGCTGTCTTTCTCTTCAAACTATACCCAAACAATAGAAAAAGAGATGTATCTTTCCTATTTCTAAAAAACCTATCTTTGATGGCAATTTATCAAATACTAGACCTATTAGTTTAGTTAAACATATTAAAAAACTATATACCAAACTTCTCACTAATCATTTTAACAATACTCTGTCTTTATACAATATCTTTTACCTTTTTAATTATGTTGCTCTTTCTGGCAACTCCATATCAATTCCTATCCATATCTTGAACAATACTATCGAAGATGCTAACTACCAATTCAATCAAATTTGACTTCTCTTATAGGATATGAGTAAAGCCTATGATTCTGTTAACTTTGAACTTTTTCAAAAATTACTTTATAGACTTCAAATGCTCCAATAGCTTATCAATATTCTCTCTGATATTATTTTTAACCGAACCAACCATATTATCACCAACCTTGGTCTTACTGATTTTTACTTAGTTAAAAATGGTATTAATCAAGATAAAACAATTATTTTTCTCTTTTAGTGAATTTACTATGATCCTTTAATTTTATATATTTCTTTATACTTTTCTGGCTACACACTTTCTACATCTTGGCAACCAAGTTTTACTTATCTATATTTCAAACACTATCATACCTTTATATTAGTTCTAGCCTATATAGATGACACTATTTGAATTACTCAATCAAAAAAAGAACTTGACAAAATTATCGATACTGCAACCTCATTTTATAACATGGCTAATATTCAAGTTAACTCTTCTAAATCTATTCTGATATCTAAACATCTATCTGTCTCTGTTTTCTTTCTTAATTCTTATCTTTCATCTATCCCAATTCATCAACTATTTAAGTTCTTGGGCTGTTGTTTTACTCTCAATAATAAGCATATACAACAAATTCAACTTATTCAAGATAAAGTTTTACAGTTAGCTAATATTGCTAATACTAAAACTATCACTAATAAACAGATTATTTATATAATTAACACTGTTATTATTCCTACTACTAAATACTATATTCAAAATATTGTCATTTTTTCCTTTATCTATAACCTTATTCAGAGAAAATATTTAACCATTGCTAAACATAAATCTCACCTTTTCTATTCTATTTCTAATAGTACTATATCTAACCATAATCTTTATAATATTCATAGCTTATAGAATATACAGCTCCAACATTATATTAGTAACTTTCTCAACTATATTAACAATACATCAATACTTGGTTTAACTACATGTATCAGACTTCAACAACTTCAAAATAATCTTTGGTCTACTATTAATATTCTTCAACGCCCTAATCCTCTAATCAATGACCCTAATAGATATACTACTATATTTAAAATCATACAACTCTTTAACTCTCTTAATATATCTATTCATTCTAGCTTTAATCTATTTTGGCTACAAACCACATCTGGTAGTAGTCTTTTCTTGAAAATATTCTTTTTCACTATTTCAAATATCATACTTTTAAACAGCAACTTTGCTACAAAAATATTCTTTTTCTTGAACAATTATGCTTTGCTGACAATAGTACACTACTTGATTGGTCCCACCTCTCTCTCAAATTATTTAGAAAATACTATTTTGTCATATTCCTTCTTTCGTACTATTATTTTCTTCCTTCAACCTTTTAGTCTTAACTTATTTGCCTATCAAACTAATTTAATTAACAAATCTCACAAACCTTGGGTGTTTGCTTGTCTTAATAATGATATTATTATTGGTCAAGTTTGCAAAGTCTTTTACCAATCCAACTCAATTTCTATTACATTGACAACACAATATTAATTCTTCCCTTTTAACTTGTTATTCTCTTCCTTCTATCACTTGTAAGCCTTAGCATAGCTGTAGTTTAAACTTCTTTTATATCTCTAATCACTGTACACTTGAAGTTTCTTTAATTCTTTCTACTTAATTATTTGATAAAAAATCAAATAATAAACTTAAACTTAATACTAACTATATTAATCTTATTTATTCTACTACTTTTAAAAACCTATTCAAGATAGGAGGTGTGGCGGCTTAGTGAAGTGGTCAAGTCGTCACCCTCTCCAAGTAGCAGGTCTAGGGTTCAAATCCCAC
>CAJVPY010004552.1:0-12475 GCA_910591965.1 Dentiscutata erythropus | reverse complement strand
GTTATCATAGTAGAGTTTACCTGTCTATTACTAAAGCGTTCATCCTCTTCTATAACAACAACAGGAATATCTTCAATGGAATCATCGATAGAACTATCATTATGTGAAGTTGATTTTTCTATAATTTTCACATACTTTCTTATAAGTAAAAATTTTAAATTATATACATAAATTAGCCAAAACTTGATATAATAATAATACCTAAAGGATCCGATGAAGTCTCACATTTCTTATTGCGATTCATTGTCTTTTTCTTTGAAAATTTCCTTATATTTTGACTATCTTCATCGTTAGAATCTGAAATATCCTGTTATGCCTTATATTTTTTAACACTTTTTGATTTCAATCATAGTTACATGAACAATGATTGAATGACGCTAAGGGAAGTTTCATTTATTATTTACTGAAGATAAATATGATTGAGTGATGCCTAGGAAAAATTTATCATTTGTTATTTACTGAACTCACTGATCGAAGATAGTATGATATGTAAGTAAATAATAAATAAATTACACACGCATCATATGGGCTGCCGTCAATAGAAATAAGGCAGATTGACATTTTAAAAAAAAATTAATGCCTCAGCTTTCACAGCCCATATCTCGATGAATTTTGAGGCTATCTTGATAATTTAATATTCAAAAGAAAGTTTAGATCGTATGCTTCTTTTGAATGATAAATCATCAAGATACCCTCAAAATCCATCGAGATATGAGCTGTGAAAATTAAGGTATTAATTTTTTTAAAATGTCAATCTGCCTTATTTCTATTGACGGCAGCCCATATGTGCATCTGTTGAGGTAGCTTGGTAAATAAAAAATAATAAGCTCGAATTCTGGTTTTCTTTAGCATCACTCATCTTGTACCTTTTAATACAATTTGCTAATACATATGAGTGACGGGATATGAAAACCTGTAAATTATTTTATCCATTATCATTGCAGTGATATGTACCTCTCTCTAATTCTTATAGGGGTAGCAATGACAATGAGTGAAATGATTTACAGGTTTTCATATCCCGTCACTCATATGATGTTTTCACTTGCTGACACAATTAACTAATTGAAACACTGCACTGTTAATACCATTAATTTATAAGCAAAACATACATTTAACAAAGTTCAAGTATAAAAAAATTATAAATTAATGTCAGGAAATTGAAGTGTTTTTTCTAGAAATTCTGACAATATTATTCGTAGTATACAGCTCATTTATTCCGGGAGATGAAAACTTGTAAATGGAATACAAGCTGATGAACAAATAATAATTAGCAAGTAGTCGTTAAAACATGGAATAGAAATATGCACGAAATGTTTAGAAAGACTTTGATTTTATATGTCCATTTTATTGCTCTCTTATATACGTATTATTACTTACTTTTTAACAGGTGGGTGATCTTTATAGTTAACATTTATAAATTTCAAATTATTTATCATTATCAAATTACTATGAAAAGGGCCAATGTTAAAAAAGATAAAAAAAAAAAAAGGGTACAATTAAGGACAAATGAATATGAAAATACACTCATTACCGTATTTGTGCGTAATGACGCGCAAAGGTGTAATTTCGAATCTCGGCCTAAATTAAGCTTAATCCGGGCCATGATTCAAAATAACGCCCGGCCTATTATTACGCGCAAATACGGTATCTTGAGGGCGAAAAGAGAGTCATCATTCCTTTATGCTTACTCTAATTATTCAATTAATATGAAATAATCATAATGAAATAGTAACATACAGCATCAGCAAAACTTACTTTAACTCATTTAGTAATAAAATTAGGTCGAAAGTAATTATATATCTTAGATCTAAACCTAACCTTAACTAATTCTAAAATAAGGTGCACAAAATGCACCGGCGTACACTAACAGTTAATAATGCGTATATATAAAAATTGTTTGTGACAATAATTATGTGCAATACAGTATTAAATTATTTTTGATTTGTATTGAAATAAAACTTTAAAATTCAATTTTTATCTTTAAATTATTCGATTCATGTACGTATTGTCCTGGAGAGAAGCGTATTCTATAGTAACTTTGAATTTTTCTGCATTCATGAGACAGAAAGTTCAAAGTTACCTTTTTTAATTTTGATAGTTAATAAATCAAACCGTAACTTTTACACAGCACAACAAACTCATTTGAACCAAGTCATTACTTCATTGCAGCCAATCAATAAGAAATTTACTATAATAATTTTATCATATAAAAAGTAGCATAAAATAATTGATTTATTTATAGTGACAAAGTAAAGCATTGAATAAAGAATTGTATTTTTCTTTTTATTTAAAAAAAAAATATTACATATATATAATTTATGAAAAAGCTAATAAAAAAATAAAAATTTAATCTTAGATAGAAGATAAATTTAATTTTTTGCAAACACTATTACAAGTATGAGATGAAATAAAGAATTCATCAATTCCTTTTTTACCAAAATTTGTATTCCCAAATCTCAAGACATCAACGCAATGAAGAGATTAAAATATATAGAGCTCTTATAAGTTGGGCCAAACTGAATCGTGCATTTAAAGAGGCTTTACATAGTACTTGCACTTAGGGGTGTGCACTTAGGAGAGGGGGTGTGACTGTACTAATATGTTATACAAAATATGCCTAAAGCAAAAATTTTTTATATTATAATTCTAATTTGTTATGCTAATACAGTATTTTTTATGAATTTGGGTCAAAATCCCGAAAAACAGATTCCCGAAAGAACATAATACCGACAAAGTTAGCCGGCACTAGCTATAATGCTGGCCAATTTGGTCGGTGTTATGTTCTTTCGATAATCTGTTGTTCGGGATTTTGACCCAAAATCATTTTTTTATTACTATTCTAGTTAATTTTATTTTGTAAGGTAAAGATCTAAAGTAGCTAACTTATTGTTTTTGCAGAGAATATTAAATTAAATTGTTGTTTTGATATCGTCGTACTTAAAATGTAGAGTTCCTTATACCGAATTTAATATTAATTTTTTTTTTTTTTTTTTAAAAAAAAAATGGTATTTATAATATTCAAACAATTACCTCCAAAAACTCGTTAAACTTGATCTTTTATGCAGTAATATTGATTTCTGACTTATCAATCTTATCAAATACATCGATTATTTTTTGAGAAACCGAATTCTTTCGACACGCCAATCTTTTCTAGTTTAAAATTTGTACGATAAAAGACAATAATTCAAATTAATTACTAAATTAGTCTTTCATATTTCACAATATAATTGTGAAACTAAAGAATATTCTAAAAAATGCCCTTTAAACAAATGTGCTTCATTAAAACTTTGACACTAATATGTCCACAAATTATGTTCTTGAATATCTTAAATGAACATTAAATCCAATACAAGCTGAGGTATACAATAATACTCAAGATCATATATCTTTTGCAGAAGCGCTTACAGAAGAAAGATTAAAATGGGTAAGTGTATTAAAAAAATATTGCTATAATACGAATTCATGAAATTTTAACCACAATTCTTCAATAATTTATATAATAGAGATTCAGAATAAATGTTATCCTCACTATAGTCATTATTATTATCACAATTGCCATTGACGTTACCGTAAAGTTAATTAATGATGAATATATAGCAAAAGATTTTTTTATTTTATTACTTAATTGCATTATCTTCGGAAGCTTAGCATTAAATACATTAATTAAGGCTACATATGAAGTGTTATATAGTAATAGAATATTTACTTCATTTTTACTTTTATTTCCGTTACTTATAGGGACATTATTAGCTATATTTTTAGGCATTTATGTTCTTACTATCACTTGGATATTTGTTGGTTTAATATTCTCGAATATTGCCATAACATACCGATATAGATCTTTTGAACCGTTTTATCGTGCCAAAGTTAAATTTGCAGTCGCTATATTATGCATGGCAGTTACTGTCGGTCATAATGTTGCTGCTAAAATATCAAAAATTGATATTATAAATACGTTAATTTTGTCTCTTAATTGTTCCGTCTTCGGAATACAAACCCTATTTATAATATTAAGCTCAATTACAATTACTAATGTTTTAATATTAAATTTAATTTTAATAATTTTAAGTGTATTACTAGCAATTTTTTTGGGCGCCTTTTTTATTCCACCTACTATATCAGTTTCTTGGGTATTAATTGGCATTATGTGTTCTAATCTTAGTCTTGATTATATTTACCTGTCAGAAGATAATTACTCAATTAGTACACCTGGTTCACATATTCTTGAGCAGCCAACGTAAATCAATCAAATATTTGTTTTTATTTAATAATAAGTTTTATTAATTTAGTTATTATGTAGATATTTTATATTTCTTTGAATAAATATGGTAAATTTTTAAATAAAATAAAAAAAATTTTAATTAAATATTCATTCTAAAAAATATTCAAATGCTTGAAGAAAAAGATTAGAGCCTAATACACCAACTACAATCCAGGAGATTGTGACAGATGCAGGGAGAACATAAATGCCTAGAAATATTGCCAACAATATTCCAATAATTGTTGGAATTAAAATCCACATTACTCGAGTCCAGGTTTTATTATCAAATATACCTTCATTTACAGGTACACTTATTATTGTGAAAGCTTGAATTCCAAAGACAATACAGTTTAGAATCAGAACAAATTTATTTATATATTCATCATTATTAAAGATTTTAGCAACAGCATTAATAGCGATTGTCACAAGAATACTGAGTACAGTAAAAGAAGCGTCTATAGCTAACTTCTATTTACAAAAAAGAAAGACATTAATATGATAATCTCAACAAATATCAAACACATATATATGAACATACCCATTTTTTACGCTCCTCCCGAATTGCTTTTAAAAAATTAATTTTGTCGTTAGAAGAATCATAAAATATTTTTTGATTTCTACTCAAACCATTTAAAATTTTTTTTAATTCTAAAGAAATTTCAGAATTCCTATTTGGTGTACTATTTCCTCCTGAAATTGCAGGATTCCCAGACATAATTTTGAATAAATAATTAAAACCTAAAAGAAAAAAAAACACAAAATCAAACATATAACCTTATCAGCAGAAGATATGTTACACAATATGCAGTGCTATATACTATTCAAAATATTTGTTGTATTGCAATAATCAATACCTTTTGTAAAACCGTAACCATTATTACTTAATAAATTTAGTCACTTTGTGTTAAAATAAAAATAATTTTAAGATTCAATATAATTCATAATTTTTCAAATGATTAAACTCTATCATTTTGATATAAGATATAGAGCTTCAAAGTTGGTCTGTCAGGTAGTGATGCGAACCGTATATAAAATTTGCAATCTATAAATTTGATAAATAACAGTATTTTCAGAAGGTTTACATCGCTAATCTATTTTATTTATAATTTATAATTTATTATCCTAAAGACAGACACATACTGTCAGTAAAATATAATAGTAATACGAAGCAATGAGATATGAGCTTATAAACTTTTTAAGAGATTAAAACGTAGTGTCACATCTAAGATTAATCAAAAATTACGATTTCTTTTCTGACAAATGAAATATTCGTTAATAAGATTAAATAAAGCTTCTCGTTAGGTCTTCTAATCTTTGCTTATATACTTTGTAGTATGAATAGCTTTTATTAACGGCAATTCAAATATTCATTTCCCTCTGATAGATTGTGTAATTGTGTAATAAATTATTTTTCGAATGATAAAAAAATTAATTTTCATTCGGAAGACAATTGTCAATTTAACAATTGATAATAATTCGGTAAATTTGATTGTTGATAGTGTATAGTAATTAATAAAATTAATTGAGAATAAATAAAATATAAATTCAAGTTTATAGTCTTTTAACATATATTTTATATCTTTTTACTATATATATAGCATTTATTATATAAACAGCTTTTATTAGGTGGTGATTCTGAATTAAATATTTCTTTCAATGCTCTTTGCCAGAAGAACGTTATTACCTTTCAACTACATTATTACTTTTTACGTTACAGGCCTATTCATGGGTATCAAATCATGTTATCAGTTTAAACAGCAAGAGCAGAACCCGGAAAAATGATAACATAAAATATTGATTTACATTGTGGCCAAAATTGGGACAATTTTGATTATGTTTTGGATTTGTAATTTTGGTAGGACTTATAGCTTTAAATATTGAAAAAATTGGGACAATTTTTTAAAGGCTTTAAAAAGACTTTTTCATAGCAGAAACGACTTGATAGGTTAGTTTTGATCGGTTTGGGTATAAACTCTTATGCAAGAGATGATATCTATTTTTTTTCCTGAAAATTTCTCTCTTTATGTTAAATATAAATAGCACGATCAAGTTTGAACTTGTTGTTTAAATTAGTTATATAAACCAAGCAGTTTGGATTATTTTAAAACCTCAAAGACCAATCTAGTTCTATGTTTCAAATTCATATAACGCACAAGGGGTTATTTTGAATTTTGGCCCGAATTAAGCCTAATTTAGGCCGAAAATTGAATTAAACCCCTGCGCGTTATTTCGTGGCTATGCGGTATATTACTGTATTAGTTTACGATCACATAATTACAATCAGCACCATGAATTTTATCTATTTAATATTACTAATTAACACAATTCATCTATTTTAATTAGTAATTAAACAATCATCAATTAATGTTAAATAGAAAAGTTTGATCAATTTTCTATTTCATTGCACATTTCATACCGATACTGAATATTATCTATTAAGTTTATGGTCACACTACTACCCAAGATACCAGAAAATTTGTTTTTGTCCAATTACAGAATTTAGAGTGTATTTGATTAAAATGGAAATTCGAGATCATAACAAAAATGTAGCCAATCATAAAATTTAGAGCATATTTGATTAAAATGGAAATTCGAAGTCACAACAAATTAACGTAACCTATTGAATAAATCACGTTTATTCCAAAGTAAAGGAGCTTTTTAGACGTCTAGACAAGTTTAAAAATCAATAAAAGAGCTATGCTAAGCTGTAGAAAGAAGTACTTTTACCGTTTGTTGAAATACTCGGCTATTTTAGGATGGGTTATACCAGAGTTACGAATTAATTCTACCAAAAATGTATGAAATCAGAACTGAATAAAAATTTATTAATTCCGATGACATTTGTTGAAAATAAATAATATCACATGATTTCACGGACCCATGGGTCCGTGAGATTATAGTTTGTTCTCCGAAGGCAACTAGCTAGCTTACGTAATCGCTGTTTAAAATCTGAGATCTTGTAACCCTTTTAAGATATTAAAATTTATTTTGTGTAAGATATTATAACGATAAAATTTAAAATTTTTATTATGAAAAATTTTTATTGCGTAAAAGTCAATGTTCGTTCGAAATTATTTTGTGAACTTTGTTATTATTGTTTCTAATTCTGCCAAAATTCAACCCAAATTTTCAATTTGGCTCAAATTATAATTTAATTCAGCCCAAATTTATGCATAGATTTGTATTAAATCATCAAGATATGAGCTGTGAAAGTTAAGGCATTGATTTTTTTTTAAATGTCAATTTGCCTAATTGTTTCTCTATCGCTATCGCTATGTTACAATTAATCCTCAACATACGCACCGGTACTAAAAAATTGTTGTGATACAAAATGCGCAAGCTGTTATTGTTTCTCAATATGGAAAGCTTTTCTAAAAATATTTATCTGGTAGTTCATACCGATACGTCACATTCAGTATTCTTTTTTTTTATTTCATCAAAAAAATGGTTCAAGCTTACGTGAATGGTATATTTTCCATTCATTCTTTTCACATAAAAATTACGCAAATAATTTGACAATTAAACTACCTTTATAGACCCTGTCACATTCCGTCAGGACGGCCAACTTAAGAATGGCAAAGTTATTAGTGAACCAACGCAAACAAATCAACAATATGTTATTGAAGAGAATTCCACTCAAACAAGATATAGTAAGTTTTTAATCTAATAATTTTTTAGGAAAGCATTTTAATTAATTATTGTTTGATATTAGATGTCCTCGAAAAAGATATCATCAAAGTGAATAAATGAAAAGCCTATATTCTTTAATTGTTTTTATGTCAAAGTGAATATTTATAGTTTTCTTTTTTATTCAATAAAAGGCTTTTTTTTTGCCGATTTTTTAGTATTTATGTGATCTCAAATTTTGATTTTTCATCTGGTCTTGAAGTAGTTTATAGATGAGAAATGTGCTATACTAAATAGTTTATTTTTCTTTTTTGAAGGAACGCTTACTATATATTCATATCGGAGGATTTTCAGAATTGAGCTTACATGGGTTTGTAAAACGAACCCACCCTAAGTTATTAAAAAATTTGCATCGTATTTTTTGGTGTTGTTTTACAAACCCATGTAAACCAATTCCGAAAATCCGCCGATATGTCTAGAAATATTTTTAGTATCTCTAGAAAAAATGTACTTATTTACGAAATATATTTCGGAAGTAAATAAAAGAGTGTTTATATATTTTTATTGGTAATCTACACTTAAGATTTTACAGATCCACGGCGGAAAATCAATATGAATTTTGCAGTCCTTAACATTAAGATTAAGCACTGTCCGTAGATGGTTATGAAAACATATTTGAGCTATTTTTGATTATGTAATCATATAATTGTATAAATTGTAATACAACACAAAATGTTTCAACGGGCGATTTCCTTTTGGTTAAAATGAGCATTGTGGAAGCTCACGAGGAGACACAAAATCATATAACAATAAATTGATTTTAGAAAATTTGATCAGTCTTGACTCATCGTTTTTTGTATTTCTAAGAGTATGTTTTTTTTTTTTACTATTAATAAATTATATATAGAGTTATCTAATTATTATATTTTTTTAGTGGTATTTCGAATCAACTTGTGCTTTACCTTGTTTACTATTTATTATTTTTCGTTTCTTATGTTTTTTCTGCTTGTGATTATACAACAACATGTAAATGTCCTTCATTTGCTACAGCAGGTCAATATTGTGGAGGTGCTTCTGGTATGATTGGTATGTATAAGATCAAATAAAACATAAACAAAACATACTAAAATTTGAAATCAGATAAAATCAGCACTATTACTATATTAGTATTATAATAAGAATTAGGCATTTCATAATAAAGTAGAATCTGGTATTAGCCCAAAGTAAAGTCTTTTTACTAAGTTAACCCTTCTTCAGCTTTATTAAAAGTTAAAGAGACTTTACTTTTTGCTAATACCAGATTCTACTCTATTATAAAACTTATAAGAATTTGTCCAATTATATTATAAAAATAATGCTGATTTTAAATAGCTCATTAATTAATCATTTTTTAATTTTATCTGTTGTAGGTTGTAATTCAACTCATCTTTATGAATGTAATAATGGTGGTACAATGGTTTGTGATTATGGTGTAAGCGATTCCTGTAATTCACAACCTACTTGTAATACTGCAGTAGTAAAACGAGATGGTCAATACTCATCATGTGGATGTAAAAGTTGTACATTTACAAATCCATTAAATCTATGTAATAATTGTGATTGTAATGGCTGTTTTGCTTCTGCATCTTGCCAACGTTGCTCTTGCCCTTCATGTTTTAAAGGTACTCTATATTATTATTGTAGTGATTGTACTTGTGGTGGATGTGGTCCAATTCAAAAGAAAAATTAATTTATTTGTATGTTTATATTTTATGTGAGCTAGATAGTTCAAGACGAATAAATTTTTGGTTTTTTTTTAACTTTGTATTTTTTATTAAATAAAAAAAAAAAAAAAATTTAAACAGAAAGATAAAGATAAGATGAAATGTGAACGCCTCTAGAATATCTAAAGAAGGTTATTTTTTAATCAAATAATTCAGACATTATTATGGATTGTAGCATCTTAAATAATTACGACGAAAATGTCTGTATATATGCATTAAATAATCAATGATTTTTAAAACTAAAATCTGTTGGGAAAATTTAAATTATTCGTTTTCTATCCGTGAATTTAAAAGTCGGGTTATCATTCAATTAAAGAAGTTTTTCTTTATTTCTAAATTAAAAAAGTACTTTAAAATTCAAACCATAATTTTTTCATTCGCATACTCTAATAAATTAATTTCCTGGTCAACAATTTCACATAGTTTTTTGTCAGAAGTAAATTTGCAACCAGTGGTTCTACCACTAAACCCAAAGAATAATAAATCTAAAATTTTAACTCTAAACTGCATACTTTTTATAACAATAATCAAATTTTGTAATTTTTTTCAAATTATTTCTCATGTAATCTACAAACGATGCTGCGTTTGTTATATTTTTAGACATTGTATATTGCTCGGAAAAATATTCTATTATATGTTTAATAATCCAATCATTTTCTTCGCAATGATAAAACTGAAGAAATTTTTTAGTTTTTTGCTCATATTTTTCTATGTAATCATATCTAATGCCTAATGATTGACATACAATTAAATGATCATCTTTGGCACCGCCATCACTATTGTGTGTAGGATATTAGGACGCATATTATCTATATAAAATTGAATTTCATAAAAATCTAGATAATGTTGTTTATCTTTAATTCTATCATGCCATATTATGAGATAATAGAAGTATTCTTTGAAAGAGACCTTAACATTAGAATACTTGGGGAATCTTTCCAAAGTTTCTACATCGAAATCATTGGCTTTTAATAAATTAGTCACTTTCGAATAGTAGTCTTCTTTTTTCTCAACCCTATTTTTATTTTCGGGTTTATTCTTTTTTTTTAAAAGCATGATTGATTTGATAGAATGCTTGCTGAAATACGAGAGGGAAGGAATCTTAAAAAACTTTTTATACAAAATTACTAAAGTAGATATTAAAAAATTCCTTTTTAAAGTAGAAAAAACCGATTGAAAAATAAACTTTATTTTCTACATTTTTTTTCATTTTACGATTAAATAAACTTTATTAATTGAATTTTGTTGATTAGAATTTTTTAACAATCTCAAATAATTAAATAAATAATACAACTAATTGGAGCGTCTTTAATTAATAAATTTTGAATCAAAAACTAGAAAATAGTTTTATCCATTATCAAGCATGATGCTAAATGATTGTTTTGTAGTTTGTCAACTCTGAGAAGAAATTATTTGTGCATTGGTCGTTGTTAAAATCCAATTCTGTTCCTTGAGCAAGGTGCCATGCAAAAATTCAACTGCAACTCTGATTATTTATTTGAGCAAAAAATTTCATAATTCTGAATCCAGAACACAAGAAAATTATTGAAGAAAACATGAGTAATCCAAATAGTAACAAAAAGATCAATAATAAAAATTTTGTGCTATTGCATAAATTGGAGGAATATTATAATCTTTTAAAAGGGAATATTCCAAATACTTAGAAAAATCGTAATAATAATACTTTCTGACTGTAATAAATATTACGTTTATTGAGTTTATTTGAAATAATAAAATGCCAAACCCATTTTCAAAGTGTTTTGCCAACCAATACTTCGCATCATATGTAAATTTGCTTTTTTTATAATAGTTAGCAATAGAATCAAAAGAATTATAAGAAGCTTTGTACTCTTGTTGTTTGAAATTATTAGTTGCAGTCCTATATAATCTTCTAACTTGATCGTGATTGCTTTCAGATGTCAACATATTTTTAATCATTAATAATGTGAGTTGAAAGATGAATATATTTATATTTTCTTATCATTATATAAATGATAAACTTGTTCAATCGTAAGTTCTGAAATTAAAACAATTAATTTTAATTGAGCTATACCTGTCAAATTTATAAAGGTACGATGTTTGAATTAAAATTATTCATCCAAACATAATAAAACCAAATAAATTACTTTATATTGCTGAACAACAAATTGAATCAGGTAAAATATTGAAAAATTATTAACTACATATGAAAAAATGATGCGCCAAATTATTGTTTCATCATTTTTCCAGCATTTCAACATTTCAGATATAGTATTTCCAAATTAAATTTAAAATTTACCATCAATCGTTTTACATTGTGCTTCTGTGAAATGTTTTGCGATATTGAAGAACCAGAAAATCTTATTTTAATTCTCTATTAATCGTCGTACATCGTGTTCAGGTGAAATGTTTCGCGATAAAATTTACTTTCTGTACAATAGCAAGTGGAATAACTTAAATTTATCTATCCATTTTTTCACATTTGTACTACTGAATAAATAATATTAATAATCTAGCGTTAGCGTTAGCGCTAGGTAAACATGATCAACAGTTACCACAATAGGATATGGTATTCTATAATTATTTGTGCAGTGAAAGTTTGTACTGTCATATTAATTTTGGCATATATAAATGGTGCATCATGATTCAATGCGGCATATTGAGCTAGTCGTTCAAGATTAGATACCCGGCTAGACCTAGCATTAGGGATGTTAAATGGTCCACGGGGAACTAGTTCGGACCGGGTCTGCACCGGGACTAGTAGGACTAGGTCCGAAACTAGTTCAAATCTCACATGATATGAATAAAGTGTCCTTTTTGACACACTAAAAAATTTTAATAAATA
>CAJVPY010004551.1:0-12477 GCA_910591965.1 Dentiscutata erythropus | reverse complement strand
ACATGAACCTCACTTGAAGGTTCAATATTGAACATGATTGAACTGAACCTGAACCTGAACTTGACCAAAGTTCGGTTCATAGGAACACTATTAACCTTATATTTTTATTACAGTATTAGCTAATTTCTAATTTTAAAGGACTATCTACTTTCTTTTTACCTAATACAGTAATACTAAAATTAATAATAATAAATAAATCTTTTAAGAATACATTTATTTCTCACCCAGGGTGAGATTTGATATTACTCACCCCTCTAAGATTATCCAATAAATGTGCAAGATCAGGTGTAACGTGTGTAACATGTAAATCATCTTCGTGTAACAAAAACAAAGACAATTTTTTAAAAAATCGCCAATGTTTCACCATTTTGCTTATGAAACCACTCTTCGGGTTCTAATAAAAAAGATTCCTTACATAATTTTACATATAATGCACTCAACCCTAACCTGCTAACGTCTTAAGTTCGATCTTATTTAAAAAAAATGATGAGGGGGGGGGTGAATAATTCACCCGGGTGGTGAATAAATTATTTAAAACTTTTTAAATTATTATATATTAATTACTAAAAATATTTACACAAAATAAAATACTTTTTAAGATCCGAATATTACTTATTATCTCTACTAATTACAGTACTAATTTTATAATCTATCCCCAAATGCAATACCCGGTCCTTCAAGGTTGCTAGTAGATTTTAAAAATGAAGTTCTTTGAACGGGACCCGGAGCATTGTAAGCAGTAACCCGACTCTACCTGTAACTAGTCCTGTAACTAGTCCTGTAACTATGGTGATAACGATTATCACGTGTCTAATAATTTGTAATACAGTCACACCTCCCTAAGTGCATCCCGTCGGGACCATAGTGAAAAAAATTAAAATTTTGCACTTAGAGGGTGTTTGCATTTATAGAGAGTAAAATATATAGGACTCTTATAAGTTGGGGCCCAACATGATTGTGCATTTAGAGAGGTTTTACATAGTACTTGCACTTAGGGGGCGTGCACTTAGGGGGGTGCGACTGTAATTTGTAATGTTTATGGTCGCTTGATAATTTGATTTTCTTCTTGTGCACACACATTAATAGTTTCCTATATTAAATTATAGAGTTTTAATGATTTGTATAGTAAAAAGGCTTGTTTTTAAACTTTACTGCTTAACCAACATAAAAGCTTTTTTTAAAATATCAAATATCAATCAGAATCAAATGATTTTAATATCATACGATTTATCTAATTGAGATGATATCAAAAATATTCAAATCCGGTTGATTTTTCAAAATACGTCACAATACCCATACCTATCAACCTTAAAAGCCTAGATCGATATTCACTTTGTACAACTGTTACAGTGCTTAATAAAAATTTTGAACAATATATTCACAAACGATTATTTCTGATATGGGATTTCGCATACTCAAAACGAGAAACTATCGAACGATTTTTTAAGTCCCCCTGAAATTCATGATTTTTAATTCGTTAAAAACTTGGAACTATGAATTGTTGGAATCTGGATTCTGATAAAATAGGCAAGAACGGATTAGGAACCATAAAAAACTAGCGTTAGTGTATACCGATAAAAATGTATAAATCTTATTAAGATCGATTAAAAAAAATTTTTTTTTCCAATAGTAAGTCGGGGAAGAAAATCATAACTAAAAACTTTTATGAATATTTGAGGCTGTCATCAATGCTATGCATGGAATGGATAATATTAATAAGGTAAAAATGATCAACTTCAAACCTTATTGTTGAAAAGCGCGAGGGAAAGGGAAAGGACTATTCCCATGAATTGTCAGACGAATTGTCAGACGAATTGTCAGACGCGTTGAAATGACTCGGGTAATTTTAATAATAATAAGCAATTTTAATTGATTACAACAGTTGCAGGATTCACAAGAAATACATGAAATAATTATACTAAATTTAGTACATGCTGTTTGACATTACGATAGTCGGCCAGGGTAACAACTTTTTACCAACCCAACCACAACATGGGGCAAAAAAGAACCCGAAACAGTGATAAATTAATAAGTTTTAGGCAAATTAATTAGCAATATAGTTAAAACGATTTCTCATTAATGATACGCCAATATATTTTAAAAGAGGTTTCACAAATCTTTAAAAAGAAGAATTTGATCCAAACAAGCCTGGGAAAATTTTTTTATTTTTGGGTTATTCCCAAATTGGAATTTATGATACTAAGGTTTTTAATTAAATGTTGTACACATTTTTTTGGTTAACAAGTAGTAACATTCTCCGGAGCTGACAGATTATTACTCGTATGCATTGCCATGCAAATTATGCTATATTATCCTGCATCATATAAAATAGAGGGGTTTTGACACCCAGCCATCAAAACAATATCGATATAAATTCTTCTATCACTTGCAAGAATAAACAAACAATTTTACTACACCAAAAAAAAAAAAATACAAAAAAAAACAATGACTTCTAACGCTGTTGTTGATAATATTTTGTCTCGTGACGCTTACCTCGCAGCCTACAAATCTAAGAATGAAGATTTCATCCATTATCGAGAACACGTTCTTTCAGAACTTATACGTCCATATAAACGCCGTTTATTTCCTACTCAACTTTCCGCTCTTCGTGAACGGTTTGAAGTTTCCCTTCAAGAACTTGTTGATGCTACACCATATGATACTGAAGTTTTAGAACGCGACTTTGATGAACATTCCGCGCTCACTCTTGAAGAGCAACGAGATTTGGTACAACGAGCTCATTTTGAAAACGCATTTGAAAAATTAAGGGAAAACGTTCAATGGGTAGTGAAAAGTACTAAATATTTGCCAGCTGTTGCTAATATGTAAAAAATTAGATGTTTTTTTTATTTCTTTATTTTTTTCCTTCAAAATTAAAATAGACTTCAAACAATCTCATTAAAAAATTCATTTGCAAAACGATCCTTTATCTTATAGTGCTTTATTATATCTTATCTGTTATGTAAATATACATATTTTTTTTTCTTTTTTCTTTTTTTTTTTACATTTAAGATTTTCGCTTGTTCGTTCTTTCATTACATTTTTGTTACATTTTTGTTTAACATTAATCGTCACCTATCTCACCAATGCGTAGTAGATTTACCAATTCATTTTTCGTTTTTTGGAAAATAAAATTGTGATTGGTTAAAAATTATAATTAATAATACAGTAATCGTGTAACCACGCTCTTTGCCGTCAACTTTTTATGTCTGGATACATACCTAAAATGCATATGTACACATTTACATGCACGTGTAACTCTTGCACAACTTTTTGTTATGACTCATACTAATGTAACAATATCAAAGGGAGTGGGGAAAAACAAACAACGGAAAATTTTCCATAAAAAAAAAAATTACCACGTAATAATTGCATTTTTCTTTAACGCCCACGCCTATTTAAAACGTATAGGTTAAAATTTTTTTTTTTTTTTTATAAGTTTAGAACTTACTAATTTCCTTAAAATCATGTTGATTTACTTACGCCAAAATTTTTGTAACTCAATTACTCATTTCAAATTAATCAGACCGTTAAAATTTATAAGAATGTCATCTACTGATAAATCAGGTGAATCATTATCAGTTTTAAAAGAAGAAAAAAAAATTGAAGAGAATGATGATGAAACACGATCTGAATCAAAGCCACCATGGGCTGAAGCACATAGAATTGCTGTTCAGGTAATGATGGATTGATATATTTATATGTAAATTTATATATAATCCTAATTTGAACATTCCGAGTTTTATTAGAACAATCAAACCACCTATACAGATCCTGAAACTTCTTACATAGTAATGACTGAACTATTTCATAAACAAAGAGGCTATTGTTGCGGAAATAATTGTAGGCACTGCCCTTATGGTCATGTAAATGTAAAAAAAAAAGCCATGGAAAAGTAAAATTAATGAATTTAACGAAAAGTTGTAAAAAAAAAAAAAAAAAAATTTTTTTTTCCTCAAGAATTTTCGATTAAACAAAATCTTGTTAAGTGTACAAGTATAACAGATAAGGATATAAAAATACAAGAAATACAAGATATGCTAGCATTTTATGCAAAATAACCGAAAATACAAGTTGTAATCCTGATTAAAAACAATCTACAATGTATTAATCAAATAACAATAAAAAAAAAAAAGAAGCTCATTATACCAAAAATTCACATTTAATATAACAACTTTTGCTTGAAAAAGAACGAGAAAGTCAGAATATATCAGGTACACATTGCATATATCATCAATTGTACTACTTAAACCACATGTGAAGCGAAAGTTGCAAGTGAAACAAGAAGAAAAAAAAAACAAGGAGCATCAAAAAAATATTTCGTTTTCCTGATAAAGTGCGCAACGTTAGCTTATTTTAACACACATTGGCTAAAATACGGACAAAAAAAAAAAAAAAAAAAAAAAAAAAACTACATATATTTATATATTTAAGGGTACACGCAGAAATTTCTCGTGACATCATAAAACTAATACAATCGATCACTTTTTTTAATTAAAAGTGACGTGTTTGGCAACATTGTGTTGGTGATAAGCTAAACAATTTTTACTATTTTCACTCTTAATAGCTGCCCATTTTTTTTTGGCTCGATCAATCTCACCGTTAGATAAAATATTATTTGTTCCAGTAATAGAAACTCCGGTAAGAGCACGAACCAAATTGATGAACAAACGCTTTTCCTCTTCAGTAATAGCCCATTTGTTACTATCAGCATCTTTGTCATAAGGTTTTTGCCAGCCTAATTGACGTAGAAAATTTTCTTCTCGTTCAAGAGAGGCTGAGTTTGGAGATGAAGACAATAGTTCATCAACCGGGCAAGATTCAACCGTGGTTACATCGGTTGTAACTTGAGGTTTGTCAGAATTGTCTTTTCCTCCTTCTATATTATTTTCACTTTCTTCATCCACCTCTTCTTCAATATGATCTCGATCATTTTGTAAGTAATCATCTCTACGATCAACTGTGTGTCTTTCATCATCATCAGACATCATCTTGAAATGTCCCATCTTTCCCATTGTATTATTACTCCAATTGAATTTGGAGCTTCCACCGATACTCAATTTTCTGCCAGTTAATGTTTGGCCATTACCAATACGTGTTGTCTTTTTTACTCCACTTGGAGTTGAAATTGTTACCACGCGTGACCCTTGATTATGAACACCATTAACATTTTTGGCGGCTACTGTTTCTTTCAAATTAAGTCTAAAGTGTTGTGCCTGACCTAGCGTTCGATTACCAGTAATACCGGTTCCAATTCCAAGGCCAGGACTGATTGGTCCTCTTGCAGCGCTATCCATTGACAAAGATCGACTAGTCTTACGTTTTACAGAACTCTTGATAGCTCGTTTCCCATCCAACTTTCCGCTTTCAACTTTAGGCACCAACGACATTCTCCTTTCCAACTCGGGTTCATCATCAATGGTTGGATTATGTATCGTATCTTCGGCTATTGGAGTTGAAGTTGGAGAAAGCAATTTTGATTTTGTATCAGAATTTTCTAAATTGTTAAATATAAAATGACATTATAAATCAATATATATATATATATATATATATATATTATTAATTTATTTGAAATAATTACGATTAACACTAAAAGAAACTACTTACTCCACATATTATCAACATTGCTTGCCGGAAGATCGACTGACAAAGGAAATTGTTTCTTTTTCGCCAATGTGGGCTACATATTAATAAATTGAAATAATAATAATTATTATAATTATTATAATTTGTTGTTAGTTAAAAATTTGACATACAACAATAATAATAATAATAATAATAATAATAATATAATAAGAAATATCAACTTACAAAATTTCGATCAAAGCTTGTTGGAGAAGACGAAATAGTAGATCCAGCTTGAGATACTGAGCGTGATCGCCCGTGAACTCCTTTCGTCACCGTCTACATATGTATAAATAATTATTATTTTTATTTTTTAAAAAAAACGACATTAATTTTCATTATATATTAGTTACCTCAATTCCATCCATCTCTCCGGTGGTCGTTGAACGTGAACTTGCTTTTGGTCGGATAGGCGTCAATGGCAAAGTGCCAATAGTCGATGTTCGTGAAAAGCTAGTGTTAGAAGAGTTGCCATCTGATGAAATAATTTTACACAATTTTTCACAATTTATGTGGAAAGCAAAAATCAAAAAATATGAGATGTGGACCGATTCTTAAGTCATTCCAAAAAAGGAAAGCCTGATTCACAACCTAAAAAAATTTTTTTTTTGAAACTAGTTCAACCACTAACAAAATTCTTTCCTATTTTTTAAATTAATTGGAATATTTGTATTTCTCACCTTTCTCCTGGCCATCCTTAACTTGCTTAATACCACCAAGCCCATCTTTCTTTAATGTTCCTAATCCCTTACTTTCTTCTTTCACTGAAGGACATTCTGTAGTTGATGCATATGCTGGACTCAACACAGTTGAAGGTCCTCCTTTATTATTATTATTTAAGTTTATTAACCAACTTGGAGCGAAGATATACGAAGATGCGGAGGTCGCCCTCCTTGGTCGGGATGTTGTAGACGTCAAAGGTTTAGAATTTGTATTCATTTGTGTAGTACCGTTTGTTGTTGTCGTGAGCTTTGGATTTGTTGGATTAGAAGGCATGGCGTATTGCAGAGTTGTGTGGGGAGGCATGGTATGGTTTAGAGTACTTGGAGACTCTTACTTTTTATTAATATTATTATTATATTATTTTTTTTTTTCCGCCACAAACTACCTCTCTGCCTGATGTGGGATCCGACGTTGGCAAAAGTTCAAAGAACTTAAAAGTACGGTCATAAAAAAGACCAACTAAACCGGGTCCACACTTACAGGTCGTCTCACTTTCTTTATGTACTCTCGTCTAAATTTTTGAAATTGTCAAGACGATGTATTTCACCTCAACGCCCCGATCTCCTCCCTCAAAAAAAAAAAAAATTTTTCCTATGACAAAAGAAAAAAAAAAAAAAAAAATCTCTACACAAACTGTGAAACTGTGAAATGTTTGAAATAAAATAGACAACCACCCAATCTCAAGGAGTATAAAGTTCTAATGTATATAAAGGGAGATACACAAGTTTGCTGAGTATTTATTAGTAATGGAGTTTACGTACTATATTTGACGTAATGTTTCGTTAGTTTTTTTTTTTTGAAAAGTGTTAAACTGAATACAATGCTAAAATACAGAAGAGAATAAACATGCAACTTTGATTTTTAATGAAATCAGGTGGGTGTAATCAATGCTTAATAATTTCAACTTAAAGAATATGATGTTGAAAGAGACAGTTTTTCTATTTGTCTTGATATATGAAACGAATATTTTGAAACGAATATTATTTTTCTCAAAAAGAAAATATATGAAAGTAAAAAGAAGAATAATTCCCAGAAAAAAAAATGTTGGGAGTAAGAAAAAAGTTTACAACGTATAAAGGGAACGGAGAAGAAAAAAAAAAAAAAAGCAAAAAAAAAAAACGGAGGGGACAAAAAAAAAAAACCGACATTAAATTAACATCCGTCGGAATCGGTTTTTTTGCACTAATAGATTTGTGGGGGCTGCATTCTGTTTATTCGGTTGCAGCAATGCCACACCTGCAAATTCTATATGCGGGTTAATGTGAACCTCAAGATTTTCACCAAAAATACCGGTATTTAGAAAACATTTTCAAAGCCCGCCAATTTTAGTATCTCATTTATATACTGCGACAAAAATCATACAACGCCACTACAGAGAGAAAAATCAGGGTTTAGAAATTTGGTAACCAGATTAATGACCCTATAACGTATAATGTATGATTTGTATGATTTGTATGATTTATTAAATCTTTTTAAAGCTAACTTTTTGAGTCTATCAAGAAAAGGATTGTATACAATTTTATATACACGTGTCGTAATAGGAAAGATTGAAAATACGTTGTCGATCGATAATATTTGACACAAATAAAACAAATAATTCTCACTGCGCATAACTTAAATTTGCTTAACGTTAAGAATTTTTAAGAATTGGGTGGGTTTTTTTATTTATAAAAAAAATTTTATAACTTGTTTTTTCGATATCAAGAATTGGTTGTATAACGATAATTTTTGAAAATAAAATTAAAAGCCGGATTACCAGTTATTTCACATTACGTGAAGCAAAAAATTTAACTTGGTGTTGTCTAATTTTGGACTAATCTCTTAGATTCTTACTGTATAACTGATAATAAATTTGTTGCGTACGTACGTACGTATAATTACAGAATTAGGGGGGTTTCAAGATTAATAACAAATAAGTGGCGCATTTCGAAAATAAGTACGTAGAATTTTTTCAATACGTAGCATTTTTTACTATAAATCGGAAAAATAAAATAAGATTCTGATTCTTAATTTTGAAACCGCTCATTAGATTTGCTTTTATTTTTAAGATATTTTAAGAGCACAATATATAATAGATATTACAAAAGATTACAATTAGATTTATTTTATTGTATCGACAATATGTACTGTTGGCTAATAGTGAAACACGATCAGGAACCAGTGATTCGAGTAATTCTCGAGTTGCGGATTAATTCGAATTAGAGTTTGGAACCGGTTTATTTTTCATATGTTAATAAAACTGCCTTAATACCGTAAACTGCCGATACAAGACCTGGATCTGTTATGTTTCCCGTGGGTTTCTTGTATGGATGTGGGTCTGATAATCAGGGTTTATTCTATTTTATAGTTTTCTCTTACTGTACTCCGGGTTTTTTACATTTTACCCAAACTTTATCCCATGTTATAGACCCGAGTTATAGTACATAGGGGTTTGTTATCTGGGGGGATTTTGTATCCGGCAGTTTACAGGTATATGAAAAATAAAACTGGTTCCAAACTCTAAATTTCATGATTCGAGTTGACGTTATCAGGAACTATCCAATTTGAATTTTATTTAAAAAAAATAATATTGGTATGGTTGGCGCCAAGAAAATGGCCACCCACCATACTAAAAATTGTAATTTAATCACTAAATACTATCGAAAAGATGAACGTAAAATACTTCAAAATGTGTTAAGGGTTCTTGCGAAGGATCTAAGAGCGGAAAGGTGAATTAACATATTGTTTTTATTGCTTAACGAGCTAATTATTTTATTATAATAAAAAGATCAAATCAAATTATAGGTAATAAATTTCATCATTTACAGATAACGATAATAATTATCAAATTATCAAACTTATAGACCTAAGCCTAAGCCAAATCCATTCTATAAGGCTTTGAAAGAAAGTGAACATTTTCAACGTGAAAAACAGGCTTATAGCATTTTATTAAATTATATCACTAAAAGTTTATATTATTATTTTATTTATTTATTAAAGTTTTACGAAAAATTACATATTTTTGATATTATACATTATTAAACTTGTACATTTTTAAATTCTACCTACTACGGTATTTTTTTCTATATACACTTTTTTTTTTTGCTAGTTTACTTGTCCTAGTCACCACGTAGTGTGTAACCTAAGACTAGGTTTATAACAGCCCGAAGTTGTATCCCATAAAGGGGCGTAAGCCTAGAGTTAAGCCCGAGTGGATATTATACAAGTCGACGTTAAGTATGTAGAACATCATACAAAGGTCCGGAAAGCTTTGGAAGTCGTTCCCGCCTTGGGGGCGCGATGAGAATCCACTGTGTGTGAAGAAAAAAAAAAAAATTAAAAAAAGAAAAACTTCGATCTAAAATTTAACTGAAGTCAGTGTGGTAGAGGTTGGATCCTTTAAATATACATCATGGCTATTCAGTAAATATTCACGGGTTTTGATGTTTACGAATAGCATTGACCGAATATCCAGATTTTGAATGGATATCCATCTATTATTGTAACCATGAATATTCACGCGCAAATATTCATGAATATAAACGAATCAATTATATCAATTACAAACCCTTGACTATCCATGAATTTTGTGTAACCGAATGTTGAATATCTATTTCCAACCGTGAATATTCATGGATCCGACCTCTACAGTGTGGTATTCACGAGAAGTATACCTTTTAACTTGTTCGCTTTCTAATGCTTTCCCTCTTTCCAAGATCATTATCTTTAAAGGTTAAGGTGGAGTTTTCGCAATTTCTTTTCCACCTTCTAAACTAAAATTATTGTGTTCTAGGTTTAATTCTTTCCGATCGTAATCATATTACTCCCGCAGCATGAACCCTGCGAATCAAGCAAAAGTTCTCGTGCCTTTGTGGGTTCGACCATAGATAACGGATAAATACATAAAAGACTGAAATACGCATATTTTTGATCATGTTTTTGCGCGTGTGAAAATTTTTGATTATCTAATTGCTGGATTGAATGTCAAGTTTCGTGGTCTAGACTGATTGGAGATAATTAACGCAGTAAAATCACATCATGTGTATCATGTGTCCATTTTTTGCCAAGCTAGGGTAGAGATGTGACTTAATATTAACAGTTTTTGGCCAGCATTACGGTTAATTATTTCCGAAAATTGTTAGGATCAGCAAATGGTTCGCTAGGGTCCTAGACCTAGACACAGCCAGCATTAACCTTATCGTTATCGATCAGAATAGCCAGCTTGGAATACGTGTATGTCATGTATTACTTTCTGCCTAAAAAATAAATACGCGTCTAATAATTTTTGTAACATAATTATTCTATGCGCAGAAAATGTCTTCAAAAAAGACGTTTTCTTCCTCTACGCATCAGAAATCAGAGCATCCACGTAGAGTTTTTGTCAAAGCAGAATCAAAACGCTTGTGGCGAGAGAAATTTAAACAACAATGTTTACGACGGGTTAAAGAGAGTCGTGCTTTTGCTTTTAACGATCGGAGACTAGGATTTTGGAAATTTTCAAATCAGAATGATACAGACGACGAAGAAGAAGTATTATCAAAGTTTTCAAAATATTTCAGTTTAGCAATCGTTTTTTAAAGTAACGTTATATTTAATTTATTAAAGGTTGCGCATCAATGGTTTGTAAAAAAAATTCTAGAAGAATGGAAACTTTTTTGGAAAGACGACAATCTTGATGCCGTTGAAGATATGATAGATGATGAATTTTTACAAGAAATCATGCAAGGTACTTACCGTGATGATATTTCAGAGTATTATAAGTTTCTATATACTTAGATATTTAATTTTTAGAATCGACGTTAGATGAATATGAAGCCGAACTCGCAATTCAGTGCGAAGAATATATACCATCATACGCAGATGATGGTCAAAAAGGCCAAATAGATATAATGGACCTGGATGAAAATATACCGGCTTTGCTGTAGCCGGCATATAGTTCTTATTTTGTTTCTTTTTTTTTTTTTTCTCTAAATAAAATTGGGCACAGTTGTGAGTGAATAAACATGCGTTAGTTGTAAATATGCGCATGAAGTTTAGTTGAAATCAAATTATACATGTTAGGAATGGATTTGTCTAGAAAATAATAGGCAAATAAGCTTGCCTAGACATATTTAACTTTGGAACGGGTTGTGGCAATAATTATGAAAAGTTTTTTTTTCTGTAGTTATTTTGGGCTGTTAATTACCAAAAATTTAGTTTACATTTTATAAATAGGTTTATGTTAATAAAATAATTTGGCTTTTATTTGTATTTTTTGTATAAATTAAATTTCTTTACGTATAACCTTGTGAAGCGTATTGATTACTATATATTTAACTAAATTTTATAAATTTCTTTATTTTAATTTTGCAAATTTATTGTATAAGATCAAAGTAAAATATTGAATTTGGTTAAGTGGATGTTAATAAAACTGCTATAAGTATTGCTATAAGTATTGTTTTTAATTGATTGTTTAATTTTTTAAGAAAATTTAGTAATTTTTTAACTAAATTTAATAAATTTTTCTATTTTGAATTTACTGTTTAGTGCACTATTCACATTACAGCATTATGCCCCCTCTAATATCTCAAAATTTTACTAGGGTAACCTCCGTTGTGTAACTAACAAAAAATGTTCCTCTCGCAAGTTACTCTAACCATAAAGTTTATCTTTGTCTCAATATTTTATTTGTTTGGCTATTAACGCATAAGTGGGCACCAAGTGCATGGGTGCACTGTTTAGCTTTTTCCCTTATTATTATTATTTTTTTTGATAGTGCATTGGTTTATTTTATTTGCGAATTTAGAATTATGCATATTGCATCAACTATAAATGTTCCCAATAAATGAACTATCCACGAATAAAATAGTAAGCATCAAGAGGTCGATCGAATCCTCATGAATAGTTATTCGCTGTAGGCATGTATCATTTGCAAGGGTATTTAATATACTCCGTTTGCGTACTAAATAGGCTATTTAATGTAACAAGCCAATTTAGTGATTGAATAGGAGATTTTCATATATATTAATATATATATAAGATTATCATTTGTATCTTTTTTTATCAAAACAAAGTTATGGGAATGGCGCTCCGTTAGGGTGGGGCCTCAACTAATAAAATCAAACATAGTCGGGGTAATATATGAAGATCATTAATTTCGGATTTATT
>CAJVPY010004550.1:0-12479 GCA_910591965.1 Dentiscutata erythropus | reverse complement strand
CAGACCGCCCAGGGGTTGTTGGTGCTACCCTGCCAATCGTGGATTTACATGCGCAACCTATTTGCCCCAAAACCTTCTACATAACGCCAGCTCTCTATGTCTAGATCTCCTTCCGGGAATTCCTATTCTAGATTCGTACTTCACTTAGACTTTCCACAGGGCTCCATATCCAATTATTAGCTCCTAACATCATAAGGTTACAGAGTTTCTTTCGCCTCCAGCCTGAATCAAACCATGGACCTTAGCTTATACTGTGGGGGTTTGGCAGCTTAAACACTAAGCTATAGAGCCCAAACCCTACTAACTATTTTATTTTGCCACCTTTCCAATGAACAAACCTCATCATTATCTAGAAAAAAGATGTCTTCATCATATTATAGATGATTGCATAGATATCGTCTCGTATAATTAATCCATCTCATAGCATCTGAACATTTTGCGAATGGTCACCAGAGTTTTCCAACGAATACACCTAAAAATATTAATTTATAAAAATGAAGAAATTGTAAATAATACCGAAAATAATAAATAAATAAATAACAAAGTAATAAATAAATAAATAACAAAGTAATAAATAAATAAATAACAAAGTAATAAATAAATAAATAACAAAGTAATAAATAAATAAAGACAAATCAATAAAAAAATAATTCAAAGTATAACGAAAATAAAAAAAAAAGCATTAAAAAAAAGAATAAAAAATAAAATAAAAATAACAAAAAAAAAATTAAATATAACTTAAACCAAAAAAAATAAAAAAAAATAAAAAAAGCAAAAATAATAAAAATAAATAAGAAAATATTAATAAGTTATCGAGTGCAATTAGCGATGAGAATTTCTAATTGTTAACTATATAAATCATGTTAACAATTTAATTGTTAACATGATTTATATAGTTAATAATTAGAAATTCTCATCGCTAAGTGCAATAAATAATTATTTCGAATCGTATAAATTCTGCATATTACTATTGTTAAAACAATGGCAATATCCAGAATTGTGACAAATGACTTTGTATACTCTATGAATTCTGCACATTATTATTGTTTAACAATAGTAATATACAGAATTTATAAATTCAAGATTATTTATCGCACTATTTTGCAAATAGCAATTAAAAAAAAAATATAAAAAAACCTGATCTTGTAATTCGATTGCCCGAAATTGCATAAGCTTGTTAATGCTAAAAATGTCAAGTCCCTCGAGAGCACGCTGTTGGATAAATTGGCAAATGTTCTTAGAAAGAGGCAACGTATACAAGTCAGACAGTTGACCAGGATGATGGTTACGATGCTTATAATAATAATTTAAGATCACTGTTGACAAATTAACAGGAAGCGTAACAAAAATACCACTTTTACAGCCACATTTTTTCATTTCTTTTTGCACTAATCGAGATTTTTATTTGCATTTTTTCCGGCAATGCTTTTGTATTCCCCATAACGATGACAATACCACCTTTCGGTCCATTCATTTTTTTTTTTTGCTCCTACTTTAGGCCGATAATCATGCCGATTATAGATGAAACCCGCCTTTTCAAGATTCTTAATCCATTCTGCATATTCATTTACCGGAAAATGATAGGTTTTTGCTTTTTCTGTTCCTGATACCTCCGGGTCATCATCTATAATTTCCCATGCTTGGCCAACACCATTGGTTGCATCTAAAATAGATTCGAATGCGTTGTCAATCTCACCATCGCTGATGTCCATATCAAAGTCCTCTTCAATATCAAAAATATCATTAATATGCGAAATTTCCATTATAAATTAAATATGAATAGCAATATATCTTAATATTCGATAAAGCGAAAATTTTATTTAATCATTCATGCAAAATTATTATTAAAAAAAACGCGAAAGTGCTAAAACTTAAAGGAGCAAAACGTTAATATTAAACAACGAAAAGAATTATTTTAAACCAAAAAAAATAAAAAATTTAATAAATATATAGTTATTGCAAAAATAATATTTATAGTAATATTTGATAAAGCGAAAATTTTATTTAATCGTTTACGCGAAATTATTATTAAAAAAGACCTGAAAGTGTTAAAACTTAAAGGAGCAAAACGTTAATATTAAACGATGAAAAGAATTATTTAAAACAAAAAAAATAAAAAATTTAATAAATATGTAATTATTGCGAAAATAATATTTAATAATTAATTTATTCTTTAATTGCGACACATTGGGTGGCTACAAGCCACCATGATCAGTGAGGTAATTGGCTCCGTCCAATGTAAAATGATAATTGTATTCGTCTAATGGGAAGTGGGGGGAAATTAGTAAATCCTGCATTTTATCCTGTCTAAATTTTAAATAGAAAAAAAAACCCCCCTGAGTTCAAAATTTCTTAAGTACATTTGATCCGTAAAATACCATAGATCATAAATATACATACTACAAAATGTGTGAAAAAACTTTAAAAAAAAAAAAAAAAAAAAAACCTCTTTCCTATTTTTTCCGATGTGACGATCCTTTTCAAAAAAAAAAGATCCAACATCGATTTTCAGTTTCCCATCGGTTCACCATTTGCTATCATCTGTATGATAAATATCGTCTAACAATTTAACAATTTTCTTTTTGTGGGAGATTGTTAATAATGCAAAAATATTTCAGTTTTCTTTCAATGATAAAAGTCGCGTAGAGAAAATCGTGTTGAAGCATCTGTGATACAAACATTGCATAATCAGATGCAAATTGCTTCCTAAAGTAACTTGGATTTGCCTATCCGGCTATAGATATAGAAAATGTTTAACTTCTAATTTTGTTTGTTATGTGCTAATTAATGCGACTTTAAAAATTTCATTTATTCATTTATTTATTATATATTAATTATTATGTGTTGATTCTGCATATCTAGAATTTTTAATATAGTGATTATGCATCCTTTTTTCTCAAGAACCTGTTGGTGTGAATTTAATTTAATAAGAATTTAATAAGAATAATGCTTATTCAACGAATACTGAATAACTCATAATGTAATAATGATGTAACATCGAATATATGCTTACATAATGATTCATTATTTTAAATTAATTGATAACGCTAACAGATTTGTAAATTAAAAAATCACATGATGTATGTAAATTACTACCTGGCTTCAAACAACCCATATTTACTAAATTGGGAAAAAGTTAATCTGATATGTGATTACGTATCTAATAATTACACAATGAAATAGGTTCAGCAAAAATCGATTCATGGTTGTAATAGAGTACTTGCATTGAAAAGGAGAAGGGTTAGAAAACTTTAGAGTTTAAAAATAAATAAATAATGAATGAAATTGTAATTATACTTATCACTTCAGATTTTACATTAGTCTGAGGTTTTAAATCACGTGGTTCGAACACTATTCAATCGAATTGTAAGTTAATTAAGTGAATGATGTAATTACAATATCAAAATGACGCATAAAAAGTGTATAATCAAAGTAAATTAATTACCCAATATCAATCAAATGATGTAATTACGATATCAAAATGACACATGAATCAACTATTCTATTGTATAAATGATCTATGATGTAATTAAGAGTCAAATATGAAATCAATATAAAAAAATGCAGGAAAAAATACTTTTTGTTTTCGTTCTAGCTAAAAAAACATTAAAGTGAATACATGTCATTGTATAAAACATTGATTACTTTCTTCCACGATAATAACACGTATACATATCGGGTCATTTCATATTAGTCTGAAGTTCTATATCACGCTATTCATAAGTTATTAATTACCCAAGATCAGTTATAATATATATATAATTAGAGTAACGTGTGAATGATCTATGAGGTAATTAATTAAGAGTCAAATATGGAATATATAAGAAGTGCAAGAAAAAAATACTTTTCGTTATCATCATTCTAGCTAAAAAACAGTAAGATCTATAAATGTGAATATATACCATCATATATTTACTTATCAGGTTATCATAAGAAAATTCAAAGCTATTATAAATTGTTAAAGTTGGCCAAAATCGGTGTAGAAGTATGTATATTATATTTATTTATTTATTCGAGTATTTTTATTTATTATTGTGTTGGTATCGACTAATTGACATATTTTATCAATTATTAATTATTAATTAGATTTGTATAAATAGAAGTGAATACTGTTATCTTCATTGTTCATATTTATTCAAATGCCGCCTTTTCGTCATATACTTTCACAACCTGTTGTAGATACCAATAATACTGAGAATACTAAAAACACCCGAACAAATATGCAAACTTCTTTGAATAAACCACAAGATTGTATAAATTTGGTCTACATTTTCAAGAAACAGCTTCAGCTATTCGTCATGCTTTAAAACCTCCTTGTGTTTGTTCTTATTGTGATGCCAAGCTTTTTTCAGGTGAAACTGGAGGAATATGTTGTGTTAGTGGGAAAATTAAGTAAGATAAAAAATAAATTATTAAATTGTTAATAATTATTAATAATAACAATAATAATAAATGATAATTCATCTTTGCTATTATACTTATAATAGATTGGCTTCAACTGAACATGCTGCACCTTTAAGTGATTTATTTATAAGACTTGACAAAATGGGAAATGAATTCCGTGTTAATATTTGTGCTTATAATAGTGTTTTTGCTTTCATGTCTATGGGAGTCAAGATAAACGATACTCTTGCTAATAGTAAAATTATATAATAATAAATAATATAATAATAGTCTATAATAATATAGAAATATATAATAATAATAATTCATAATTTTCACCAATTCTTGACAGACAAGGATGGAGTATATACATTTCGGGTTCATGGTGGAATATATCACTCTATAGAGTCTCTTCTTCCAGATAATGAAACACCAAAATTTCTTCAGTTATATATTAATGATACTGAAAATGAAACAGAAAACAGGCTTACTATAATGTCTAGATATTATCAAATCGATATTAGATGAATTTAATCTATTTGTTGCTAATTTTCACTCAATTGCCTCCAATAATACTATAAACAACCTTTAACTTATTATTAAGGCGAATCATGGCATGGATCAACAAATATATAACACTCCAACAGCTTCGCAAGTTGCTGGTATTTGGGTAGAAGGCCATGAACCCTTAAATCGTATAAAACAGGATATTATTATAAAATCGAAATCTAATGGTTTACACATGTCTCTGAGTTAAACGGTTCTTATAACCCAATGCAATACCCTCTTTTTTTTTCATGTGGTGAACATGGGTGGCATTCTGGAATTCTACAAAATATGTCACAAAAAAAAGTAACTACAAAACAGTACTATGCATACAAGTTGCATATATGTCAAGATTCTTTTTCATTGCTTCATCATGAAGGGAGGCTTTTTTAACAGTATATTGTTGATAACTATGTTAAAATTGAGTTTGAGCGACTTAATTATTTACGATTGAATCAAGATAAACTTTGTAGAGAGCTTTACCAAGGCTTGCATGATTCTTACCACTCAGGAGTAACAGATGCATCAAAAGTTGGTGCTTGGACAATTTTGCCTTCATCTTTTATAGAAAGTCCACGTGATCTATATCAACAATATCAAGATTCGATGGCATTAGTTCAAACGTTTGGCATGCCTGATTTATTCATTACGGTTACTTGCAATCCCAAGTGGCCCAAAATTATTTCCAAGCTTTTGCCTGGACAAACTTCACAAGATAGGCCTGATCTTACAGGTATATATTATTATTATTATAACTTTATTAGTAAGATAGTACTGTTTCAGATAACTTGCATTTTAAAATTAATTGTATATTTTAATTCTGTAGCATGAATTTTTTGTGCTAAATTAAAAGAAATTATAGGGAATATTTTTGATCGAGGTTTATTTGGTCATGTAGTGGTGCATATACATGTGGTGGAGTTTCAGAAACGTGGCCTTACACATGCACATCTATTAGTAATTCTTCATTCCAATGATAAATTTTATGGAGCTGATTATTATGATGCAGTTATTTCTGCAGAAATACCAGATCCAAGTACAGAACCAAGATTATACTAAACAGTAGTTACGAACATACTACATGGTCCATGTGGAAAGTCTAATTTAAAAGCACCCTGTATGAAAAATGGATTATATACTAAGCATTATCCTAAACAGTTTGTTCAAACGACAAAAGAAGGCAATAATTCTTATCCTGTGTATTGGCATTGTGATAATGGGCGTAAAGTATTGTGCAAAGGTGTGTGGCTAGATAACCGTTGGGTTGTTCCTTATAACCAGTGTTTATTTTTCACAGTGTGCACATGTGCACACACTGTGTGGATCCAATCAAATTGTTTTATTTCAAATTTTGATTGGATCTGCACAGTGTGCGCACATGCGCATACTATGAAAAATAAACACTGCTTATAACCCTTATTTGTCATTTAAATACGATTGTCATGTCAACGTTGAAATTTGCTCAAGTATAAAGTCAGTCAAATATTTATACAAATACGTGTATAAGGGACATGACCGAGCTGCTCTTCAAATAACTAATGATGAAATTAGTCAGAATTTAGATGCCCAGTGGGTTTCTACTTCAGAAGCCTGCTGGAGAATTTTTGGATTCAATATGTCACGAATTAATCCATCAGTAGTTTGCTTACCAGTGCATCTTCCTTATCAACATACTGTAATTTTTTCACAAGGTGTTAGTCTTGACAATGTAATTAATAATGATAAAAATAAGAAAACGATGTTAACAGAATACTTTAAAATGAATGAAATTGATCCTGATGCTAAGAATTACCTTTATCGTGAGTTTCCACACTACTATGTTTAGAATAAGGCAAATAAAAAATGAACAAAATGTAGTCAGAGAAATATAATTAGAAGGATGTATGTTGTAAATCCGAATAAAGGAGAGAAATATTATTTGCGCTTGCTTCTCAATTATGTTAGAGGTGCTACTTCTTTTGCTGATTTAAGAAGAGTTGGAGACTATTTATGTGCAACTTTTCAAGAAAGTGCATTGAGACATAGAATTATAGAAGCAGAAAATCCATACAATGATACTATGCGAGAAGCTGCTCAATTTCAAATGCCCTATTCTTTACGCCGATTGTTTGCTATTATATTGGTATTTGGAGAGCCAGGAGATGTTCGGACCTTGTGGAATGACAATTTTGTTAACATGTCTGAGGATTTTGTACGAAATGGTATCCCCAGTAGTCAATGTCAAATCAATACAGTTCTTCTTCATATTAAAAGTATTCTAGAACAGCATCACAGGAAATTGGATGAATTTGATCTCCCATCGCTTAATCTATCTGATGAACAGTATGAGGAAGAGTTACCAAGATTAATATTAGAACAACTTAGCTTTGTAATAGATAATAGCGATTTGGAAAAAATTGCATTATTAAATGAAAGTCAGAAAATGATATTTAATAGAGTTATGGAACATGTTGAAGAAAACCAATCTGGAGTTTTTTTGTTGATGGTCCAGCTGAATCCGGAAAGACTTTTTTGTATCTTTGTTTGCTTTGTAAAGTTCGCTCATTGTCTTTTATTGCTCTTGCCATGGCATTATCTGGAATTGCTGCATTACTTATGCCTGGGGGGCGTATTGCCCATTCACAGTTCAATATTCCTTTAAACCCTGATGCAAATTCAACATGTATTATTAGCAAACAAAGCCAGTTAGCTTCCTTATTATGTTTAGCTAGATTAATTATATGAGATGAAATCCCTATAATACATCGTTATGCAGTAGAAGCTTTGGATCGAATACTTAAAGATTTAATGGAATGTGAACTTCCATTTGGTGGAAAGTTAATAGTCTTTGGTGGAGACTTCCGCCAAATACTACCTGTAGTTTCAAGAAGTAGTTGTGAGCAAATAGTAAATGCTTCTTTGAAGTGTTCTTCTTTATGGTCTATAATGGAAATTTATCGACTGCATATAAATATGAGAATACAAGATAATCATGATCATAATTTTAGAAATCTTTTATTGAGAATTGGAAATGGAACGGAACCAACTTTTAATGATGATATGATTCGTATTCCTAATCATATGATCATACCTTGGAAAAATGAAGGGTCTTTACAATCTCTTATTGAATATATTTATCCAAATCTAGCTGAACGTTACTTAGATATTACCTATTTTACTGGTCATGCCATACTTGCTACCAAGAATGAATGTATTAATCATATTAGTGATATAATTCTAGACCAGATGCCTGGCAATGTTATAACTTACAAAAGTTATGATTCTGTTTCTGATGATATATGTGAACTATATCAACAAGAATATCTTAATTTAATTATGCCAAATGGTCTCCCCCCTTATGAATTGCGTTTAAAGATAGGTGCACCAATTTTATGTCTTCGTAACTTGGACCCAGCGAATAGTTTATGCAACAGTACTAGGTTAATCTGTCAAACTTTTTACCTGAATGTGATAAAAGCTATAATAGCTACAGGCAGCTATCAGGGAAGTAGTGTTTTTCTTCCAAGAATACCATTATTTCCTTCTGAGAATACAAGACTCCCTTTCTCTTTGAAGAAAAAACAATTTCCAGTAAACTTGCCTTCGCTTAACAATCAATAAATCTCAGAGTTAGACACTACCTTATATAGGTCTTTATCTTTCTGAACACGTATTCACACATGGCCAGCTTTATGTTGCATTTTCGCGAGCCCGATCTGAAAATAACATCAAAGTAATAATAAGAAATGGTGATATTTAGAGCATGCAAGGAACATTTACACGCAATATTGTTTATGAAGAAATTCTACAAAATTAAGAAATTTTTTAAAAAAATGTGATTTATAAAACATTGCACTCTAAAATGCTTTAAAATGAAAAAAGAAAATCTGCGAATTATCAATTATATATATATTAGTGTGCAAAAATATATTAAAATAACTTCTTGTGCATATTATTTTGTAAATATCTGAATTTTAAAATCTTAATAAACATTGTAAGATTTTTGTTACTTTGTAAAAATGATAAACGTATATATATTACTTCTAATCTGTCAATAAGGTAATTACCAATAGTTAAACCACAAAAAAAAGATTACTACATTTTATCTTCTTCACGAAAAAGTGATAACAGAAATAAAATTATCTATATTTTATTATACTCTGAATGACTTTAAACTTAATAATTAAAATACTATATCTAGCTAAATTACTATTCGTATCTCTAACACATGATAATATCATTTTTAATAACTTCCAGTAATTATTATACTGCTACTAAAATACCTGCATCTAACCCGTAAAAGGATACTTAACTATTATAATACAAGTAAATTCAAAAAAGATTAAAATATACTGTATTATTTTATTAACTATAGACATTATAATACTCACATGAGCAAATCACGATTCAAAAATACTTATAAAATTATTAAATATTTAATAATGCCGTATAATATAAAAAATAAAGAATAACTAATCAAATCATAAAAGAATTTATATAATTCAAAACTTAACTAATATAATTAAGTTTTTTTTAACACATTACATAATAAAACTCAAAACACAGTGTATAGTATTCACTCACACTTATGCTATGATGAATAGTATAACCAAACGATCGTCTTCAAACAATACAGTATATTTATTACAACACATACATAAATAATAATTAACCAGTATGAAGAATTGCCATCTCTTAACGAATATATATATGCCAAATGAAATGATATATTACTTACAAAATTCATGACAATAAGTATAATTTATTTACAATATATAATATAAATGCATATATACGAGTATTTATTTTTCAATCTGGACCAGAATGTAATATACTATATATAAGATTCAAAAATAATTACCCGTATATGATAACCATACAGAAATATTTAGATAAAACTATCATATTTATTCCTTCTCATTACCAATAACATTTGTACCAGACTTATGAGACCTTAAAGCACTACACAAGGAGCAACCTATATAATCCTTTTCTTTTTTACCACCATGTACAACATTTTCTTGACGATTCTCAATTTTTACTTTATTTTCAATTTTATCATCTTGAATAACCTCACAAGAACTATTAATTCCAACAGACTTCGTATAATTATTATCAGTAGAACCAAAAACATTGATAAATTCGATAGATTCATTATCATCTTCAATTCTAACACGCTTTGAAGAAGTGCTTCCAGGCAATAACAAATTATCTGTAAAAACTGTTAAAGCTGATTCCTCAATTTTTGAAGTATCTTGAGAATTTCTGTGAATAATTCGGTGAGTAAGAAGAAGTTTTGCACGAATTGTATTGACAGCTTCAGTAGAACCACTAGAACTACTATCATTAGAAATTTTTCGCTTAAAACTACTAATATCAATAAAATTAATCTCTTTTGCATAGATATAAAAATCATTATCAATGACTTTCATCTGACCAATGATGAATACAAGTGAATCATGTGGACGAATCATACTCTTCAAGTGTGCAAAACGTGAATTAGAATATGGAAATGCAATCTTAGCTATAAAATTATGATCTTGAATAGCATAATCATTAATTAACACGTTGAAAATTGCATTCTCATCATTCTCCAGTACCTTTGGCAATTCTTGAGGAACTCCAATTAGAGAAATTTTTAACAGACATTTGTTTAACTGAACAACTCTGTTTAAAATTTTTACCTCAGTCGAAATTGAAACTGTCATCTAAAAATAAATAAAAGATAAGTAGCTATAATGTAATATAATATCTTAAATAAATTCAATTAATCGCAACTGATACCTTTGGCCTTTTATTGCCTGTATAAAATCTAGGTATGATCTTACCACCCACAGAGTAAAAATGATCTCTCTCAAAAATGGCCTGGGTTTCAAGATCCCTATCATTAAAGTGAGTGAGCACGAATAGTACCATTTCAATTTTATTATCCTTGCGACCCACAGGATATGCACCAATGGTCTATACAACGATCAGATTACTTTCTTCTTTTATTGTCTGACGAACAAACTTTATTCTCACAATAGTATCTGTGTAACATGGCATAATGCTTCTTTATATACGTACTAAATATACAGAATTTACAGATTATTTATTATATTGCTTTTTATTTTTTGAATTTTTTTTTTTGAATTTTATAAATTATAAATAAAAAAAAAACCAAGTCCTGATAAATACGCACTTTTTATAATAAACAACTAACAATTACACTGATACAAAATCAATAAAAAATACTATATACATTCAACGCACTTAAAGCTCTTCACAACAAATTCAAATACGTAATTCTTACGATACCTATTCAAACAACAAAAAGACACATTTCTTAAAAATAAATATCATTAAAATTAGCCGTATCTAGAAATAAAATGTAAAATGAATAACCATTATCAAATATTATAAAATAACGATAAATTATGATACAATAATGAGAAATTCTCACGAAATTACTACACTGTTTGCATTTACCACGCTAAAACAATTAATATTACTGATTCTAATATCAAAATAGCTACATTATTAACATGATCATAAAACTCTAACAGAATTAAGTAACGAACTACAAAATTACATAAGCATGTACAATTTTCCTTTACTATAAAAATAACAACTATAATAATATAATTATTTCGACTAATTGTAAATAAATTTATGCATAATTTAACTTATACGCGGAACCGCATTATTCAAATTAATTAAAAAAAAATTATAAAATTTTTCGCACACCTTTACACGCTAACAAAATAAAATGTCGTACAACACAATGAACAAAAAAATTAAATAAAAATAATTTTTTTTTTAAAAAAAAAATTACAATTATAAATATAATATGCAAACAAATGAAAATTTCTTAACGATCATATTAGTACAAAGCAAATAAAATATAAACACTCAATAATATAAAACATCAGATAAAAAAAAAACAAAATTCGAACAAAGAAAAAACGAACAAAGAAAAAACAAACGAATTTTTCTTTAAAAAATTTTTTTTATCGATTATAATAATAATAGACGATTAAATAAAATACGATTATGTCACTAACCTTAATCAAATATTGTGAATAGAATACTCAAAATAATAACATTAAAACGCTACAACAAACTAAAATACGATAAATGAAATGTGCTATAAGGTTAAAGTATAAACCCGGTTTATTTTTTACAGTATACGCTAAACCTACTGGAACCGATTAATGAATAATATAATATTGACTAAAATAAATCGGAAATTACCTTACAAAGAAATAACATGTAGTAATACTAGACCACGCTACAAAATATGACAATTAGATAATAATTTATAATAAAAATCTACATTAGAGTTTATATATTCAAAGAGAACTATACACTATACATATATTTAAAATTTAAAAAAACATTAAAATCGATTGAACAATTAAGTATGCACAATAAAAAGGACTTATAAATGATAATTAATAACAATAATAACGATAAAAAACTTTAAATTATTTAAGATAGCAAAAATTTGTAATCAAATAATTAATTAATTAACAAATAATACAAACAACTAAATAAAACTGAATACCACTAATGCCACTAAATAAGATGGG
>CAJVPY010004549.1:0-12483 GCA_910591965.1 Dentiscutata erythropus | reverse complement strand
TAGAAAATTTTTATCATTTTACCGATCATTACTAAAAATGATCGACAGCCGGTGACTTTTGTCAGGGGAGTGTACGTCTAGTCGTAACGGTACCATAACCATTGTGACTACGAGCATTCTGATAGGTTATTAAGGTTGAAATATATAAATTGTCGGAGAATTTGATATATTTATATCTTACCAACTAGGGTAATCCACGGTATGGTTGGAGTAAAGAATTATCGATTTCAAACATAAAAAATTGCCGATATCGATATCGATACATCATTGAAAACTCTCCCCAAGTGCAAACTCCTTAACGTTAATGCATATTTCTCAGTGAAATATTTCTATATTAAGTTGCATTATCGGAGTATCGGTTTAGTAAATTTTTATCCCTGGCTTAGAAAGTGTTTTATTGTACAAATATGACTAGCTTACATTATTGATAAACCTTACATGATGTTTATATATCGTCATAAAAATTATATTTAAATTTGTACCGTTACAAGATACGTATAAGATATATACTGTAAAAAGAAATTACGTAATAATTAATCTAATTATGAGATCGTTAATATCATTATCGTTATTCGAATTATGAAGTGACTATGCGATATGAACGAATTTAGGTGAGTTTTATGTAACTGGTAATGTTCGGAAATATAAATCAAATAATAACGATAATTATGAATTATCAAGATATTTGTCACACTATAAGAGTTATGGTTATTTATTTTATTATTATTTTTTTTTGTGCCCAGAAGGCAGCAAAATTAACGTTCGTTAGTCCTATCATATATACACGAATAAAAGAACAGATAATAAAATGTTGCCGCAATGTAAACAAAAGGCAATCTGCGTAATAATAATGAACAAAGGAACCCCTCATAAATTTAAGGAAAGGAATAAGGGAAGTGCCATTTATTACACGATTCTTTGATAAATACATGAGTTATTAGGTCTTAAACAATCTCTATAATAAAATATCATGTGATAAATGGCACTCTCCCTCCAAAAAAAAAAAAGGGCGTGACAAAAAAAAAAAAATAAAAAATAGAAAATAGGTTTATATGGGTAATGAGAAAAGATATTTCAAACCATTTAATCTATACGGGCCTTCTTATTGACATCTCCTAATAAGTAATAAATAAGTCAGTATACACATTTAGTAATCCAATTAAATGTTAATTAAATGTACAGTAATACCTTCGGAATCGCTCGTGCAAGACCTTTCTCGTTTTCCTTTAGAAACTTCCATCTCATTTACAGGATATTCATCATCGGTAGGTGCAATTGGGTGATCTTTTTTTGGCTCAGTATCCATAGCTGAAAGATCTTCTAATAAAAAAGATGTATTTTCATTTTTTAATCTTACACATTGTTAATAAACGACAATCTTAAAAATATGATTTCAATCTGACCTGTTACAAATGGCGCTTTATCACCAATATTTAACGCTTCAGAACTATTTTGAGAATTACTTATTCCTAACGACTGATCATATACATTTTCTTTGGGATCTAACGTTTCATCATATATACTTTCTTTGGGAATACCATAATTATCCAACGTCTGATTATAATAGATTGATGATCCATCAAAGTTTTCAGCTTGATTGTCGAAATTAGTTAGTAATTCGTTAAAAGTATCGCCATATAAATCATTTTGTTCAAACTGCATGTTATCATATAATCCTAGGCCACTCCCATAAGTTCCCTGCGGACCAACATATAATTCATTCGTTGGTATTTGGTATATTGGAGGAACCCCGTAAAACCCTGGAGTTCCGTTTTTCCAGGCTTCACTATCAATATATTGTATTTCTCCATTATCACCTCCGGGATAATTAGGAAACTCTGTGTTGTGAAAAAATTGAAATATTCTAATGTATTCAAAATAAATCTGCTGGCATAAACCTTATACTCAAAAAGCATACCATCATAATTTTTAATACTGCTAAGGCATCTTTTGATGGTTTAAAAAATGAATTACCTGTCCCAGATAATTGTGCTATCTCGGTTGTAGATTGTGGTAATATATTATCATAATCATTAATATCTCCATCATCAAAAGATTCAGGATCTTCACCTGCGACATCTGAAGCAGAATATAAATATTTTATATGCTTAGTTCTGGCATGTAAAATAAAAGAATTCTTATCTATTTAATTGTGAATCTGTATACCATTATATTTTCGATACTGTGAAATAAACCGTTCTTGTAAAGTCATTACTATAAGAAGGTCTGTTGTATTCAAATCATGAGACTTCCGATATCTATTGTGGGTAGTAATAATCTTCCCAAGAGTGAAACGTTGTGAATATTTATTGTCCTATAATAAAATGTTGAAAGTTCCGTCTAAATTCTACAAAGTTCCACATTCAATAATATACACATATGGGCTAGGTGCTGCAAAAAGGGACCAAATTGACAAAACAAAAGATCTTCAGGAAATCAATTCTTATGTTATAAATCTTATGTTATAAATCTTATAATAAATTATAAGAAAATACAACTTTAAAGAGCAATATAACAAAATTTTATTAATACAACTACTTTTGTATCTTAAGTAAATAATGATTCCAATCTTATTCTAAATTGATTTATATAAAAAAATATCTTGAAAAAATTGTCAATTTGGCCCCTTTTTGCAGCACCTAGCCCATATAATAATAACATACTTGAGTCAAAACTAATCGAAAGTCATCGGCGGCTGAATCTTTAAATGTCAGCACTACTTCATGATCGTGTATTTCATCTCGAATATATTCTTTTTTGAGATCTTGCATCCATTCACCCAAGCATTTGTTTAACTTTACGTGTAATGGAAATTCTTGGCCTTCATATACCAAGGTACAGCGAGATTTCTCGCTATTTGAAAGATCATTTTCTTTTTTAGAAGACTGCTTACCAACAGAAAGATTTGATTCACTCTCCAACTCATTGGGTACAACGCCATCTTCATTATTATCATAAATTGTTGCATCACCAGTGTTTAATTCATCGTCTTCAAAAACGACTGCATCTCCATTATCCGGAAAAGATCCGTCGATCGTACCTAATTCATTTTCTTTTGGTAAGAGTTCGGTATCATTATTATCTGACACGTGCACAGCTTTCTCTGAAGGTTCTGTGTTTATGTCAGTGTTAGCTTGTTCTTCGACTATTGAGGTTGTTTCCATTCGTTCAAGTATATTCCTCTTAAAATCATTATGAAGTGGTTGTTTCTCTTGATGTTCACTTTCTACTAGCTTAAATGATCCATCTTGTGTCCCTGACTGTCCATTTATTTTCTCACTAATTTTAAGTGAACTAACTTCATCTAGCTGATCAAGGTGCTCATTGTCCTTTGAACCGCATTTATTCAGTGTATTATTATTATCCTCTATCAGAGTTTCTTCAAGAGGCTCGTTCTCCAACCAGCTATCATCAGAATTCTTGTTCACCACAGAAGTGCTCATTTCTTGAGCTTTATTCTCAGAAAGTAACTCAGACATCTAAAAAAAATAAAAAAAAGTAGTAGTAATTAACAGAACAGACAATATAAATATTAACGATATACTTTGCTTCTTGACAGATTAAGTGCTACTTGGTCTCGTGATGCGCAACTCAAACATAAATAATATAAATAATTGCGTATTTGATTTGTGAAACAGAGTACAGTTAATACATATCTATATCCAATAAACGATCTGGAATATTTCCGGAGGTGCTGTCATCAAACTCCGAACACCTTATTACATGTGTTACAAACCGAAGTTCAATTTTTCTAAGTAAATGTTTTTGTACTCATTCCACAAGTTGAGATTCATAAAACATGCACAAAATTTGCCTAAATTCAACTCTATTTTCTAACCTCTCTTGTTTCATGTTAGGATGATATGATTATCAAAAGTATCTTTTATAAATTTGTTGTGAGCGACAATTAAAATTTTATTGATTATTATATCCGCTCTAAAAAAAAATGGGAAATTGTGGAAGTTCGGTAAATAATATATCTTAAACTTTTTACCATAACCGTCATTTGATCAACTTTATTGATGAATTTTTTTTTTTTTTAGAGAAAAAGACTTCCACAACCACCGATACAACCTCAACCGCATATACAGCCTGGACAAGTAGTTGTAATTCCACAAATTCAACAATATCAGCCCCCTAATTTTTCTCCAACCTATGTTCAAACCCTTTCACCTTTAACGACAACATACCCGTCTCAACCACCGCCGATACTCATGGGTTCTCCAGTTGAATACAATCAAGGACAATATACAACAATAGAACCATTTTATAATGAGGAAGCACATTATCCGTCACACCCATCATCAGTTATTTTAGATGATTATGGCGTTGAGGAACAACCAAAATTAGCCGAGATGTATGTTCCTAACCAAAATCAAGGTAATGCTGGTTATTGTGAAAATTGTAAACAGAGATTAGTAGACTTTGATCCCGATGGTTACGCCAGCGATTTCTGCAGTGATGAATGTCGCCGAGAAGCACTGGGAGCAGGGCTATCCAATCCTCCATGTATCCAATGTAAAGAATTTCCCCGAGTAAAAAGTTCCGAATTTTGTGGTATGCTTAAATGTAGAAATTTACCATTATGTTTAACTTGCAAGGTATTTTTTTGAATACAAATATAATAACTTATAGCATATCTTCTATTATTTCATTAATTTTGACATATGTTCTATTAATATTTTCATCTTATTTTCAAGGCTAAACGAGTTTATACTCGTTCCCTTTGGTGTTCAAAATTTTGTCGAGATAGAACACCTAATTGGCGACAACTAGTTATTGAAAGAAGTAATCAATTATGTTTATATTGTAATAGAGATCGTGCAATTTTGGGACAAGATTTTTGTAGTAGTCAATGCGAGAGCTTTGTTCATAGTAATGGTATATTTATTATCACTGATTGTCGCCTGATTAATCTGAATTTAAATAATTATTTATCGATTTATGGATTAATATATTATTGTTTATTTTTAGCACCTTGTATGCTTAAACTTCCAGCAAATAGTCAAAAATATAAAGACGTTTCAAAACAATTTAAAGATGCTTGGAGACATCCACATAAACCTGTTCCCGAAATTAGTAAAGTATGGAAGATATATTGCACGGAAGCTTTAATATCTCGATATAATCTTTACCGAGAAGAAGTTGAAACCCGGCAAAACTTGGCTGGTAATCCTTTCCCGAGAGGTGATGGGAAACGATTAATGAGTGCAGGGAATGAACAAAGAAGATTTCATGGAACAAAAATGTAAGTTTTCTATCTAATTATATGTGCATTTATATATTTTACTGAATAAAAATTACGATTTTTTAGGTCATGCCTTATTGGCCTTAAAAATGATGGGCAAGTATGCAGCGACAAATCATGTTCGGTCTGTTGTATTATAAGAGAAGGGTATAAGCTTAGGTTTGTAGGTACAGGTACAGTATTTTCGAGATTTGGTAGGGGAATTTATTTCTCTGGTACATCATCAAAGTCTGATGATTATAATGATGGTTCATTAAAAGATTTTTATGGTGTAAGTTATAAGGTGATGTTATTAAATAAAGTTGTGGTAGGAAAAGGACATCCACTTACTGTAGATAATATGACACTTACAAGTCCACCACTTGGTTATGATAGTGTATTAGGAGAACCTAGTACATCTGGGAATTTAAATTATGATGAAGTAGTTGTGTATAGTGAAAAGGCATCAATTCCACAGTATTTGATTGTTTATAAGGCACAATAATTATTTAATTGTTTTTCTTTAATAGCATTGTAATTTAAACCATTAAATAGAGTAGGGAATTAATTATGGATGAAAAACACAATTGTAATAGGATTATTTTATTAATTTTGTTTCTGTATAATAAATTTAATAAAGTATATAATACACTTTAGTTTATTAGGATCAAATAATTAATTTATAGTATGCAATTAGTCATACATGTAATTTGATTTAACATAATCAACCGAAAAAGGTTAAATTAGTATATGAATCTTATTTTACAATGAGTTTATGTAAATAATTTCATGATTATCCTTTATCACCATTTAGTCATCCGATACGTAACTGCAGCAAACGGAACAACAGCATCCGGTCTATATATAACGTATTCTTCATAATTCAACCGATGTCCTATACGTCCATGCACAGAATGACAAGGATATGGTGGTTCAGCTAAACCCGGAATGTCATCAATTGTTGTATGGCATCTTTTATCCAACATAAATAGTTAAAAATGAGATTTTGTTTTTTTTTTTAGCACTAAATAGATGTTATATAAATAAAAATAAAAAGAAGCCTACCTTCCTAAAGCAACAAAACAAAACAAAATGGTATATAAATCTTCAGCACCTCCTCGGGGAGTAGCATAACTATGGGCTTTAGAAGAATTAGGGGCAAAATAAATACCAGTTCCAAATCTAATATTGGAATTAATTTATTGCAGTAATAAGTAAAATAAAATAATCAATTAAACTATTTGTTAACTAGTTTACCTTTTAAATGGATTTGCAGATCCGCTCTTACTAATATCAAATCCTTTACTTAATATATTGCATCCAGCGCAACTATCTAAAGAAGTAGGATCACACGGTTTGTCAGCATATTTGCAGTTTACTTTTGTACCATGCCATAAAGGCTTTACGTTAGGGTCATCAAGGATTAATAATAATTCTGACATATAATCGTCAAATCTCTGACAAACATTCGTATCACTCATCATGAAAGACACAAACTCAACACTGGGAACGCCCATATGCATTGGATGTCTCCAAGTAGTATGAAAATGATCTACAATCTTTTCGTTAATTTTGCGCGTTCCAGCGAATATAGCTGCCTGACGAAGTAATTTATCTGAGGAAAATATTTTTCGAAGAGCTGAAAAATCCGGACGAACCGTTGGATCAATCGCTAAACTCAAATGAATAGAAAATTTTTGACAAACAAAATTTATTTGAGAAAACAATTAAATTTTTCATTTATTTGAGAAAATAAATAAATTATTCAGTTATTTGAGAAAACAAATAATTATTCTGATTCTTTTTACAAAAAAATACAAACCACGTTCACAATCGTCACAGTTGCAACCTTGTCGTGTTTTAGCCTTAATTTGTTCCCACTCTTCTCTAGGAAATTGATTCCATTGAACATTCGGGGTATCGTCTATTCTTTCAACTTCTTCTTCCTCTTCATCGGAATTTAAATCCCATATACTTGTTAATTTAATATTCGGTTTTCTATATAGCGACATTAATTCAAGTCGGAGAACGTGCTGTGACAATTAACAATCAGTTTTATGCAGTACACATTAGTGTAAAGCTTATTCCTATTTCGTTTGTGCGCATATTATTGGTTAATTATTATAAATAAGTGTAACAGTTGCAACATTCATACATTAAAAGCCACGTACTTCCAACGCGATGTATTAATTTTGGCCGGCACCTGCGTTAAAACAGAAAGGAAAGTGGAACCTCTTACAGGGTTGCACGGAATAATCGAATATTAATTAATAAAACATGATCAATTTTTATCAACTTTTCGAAAACTCTTTCTTTTTTTGACTTGGGAATTCTTATCGTTAAGGTTGTAAGAAAAGAAATTTTTATAAAAATGGGAGAATTAAATAATTCTAAAAAAAACGGCAAAAGCACACATATTTCCGAAGGTAAAATTTCATTTATTTAAAAATTTTGCATTAATTGGAAAATATAATAATATCATTTATCTTAATTTAATCAGATGAAGTTACAGAACAAATAAAATCTACAAAAAGAACACTTTCTCAATCAGATACAGATCCATCTACCGAGAAAAAGAAGAAAACCAAAGAGAAGAAAAAGAAAATAAAACCTGTAGGGAGAAATAAAGGTGATTACACCATCTCTTTAATAAATACTTTAATAAATCGTATTTTACAAGTGTGATATTTAATCTGTTTTAACGTTAATAGGCCCCATTGATTTGGATAAACAATGTGGTGTCATTCAATATCCAAAGACTACACCATGCACACGTTCATTGACTTGTAAAACTCATTCTGTTGGCTCGAAACGGGCAGTTCAAGGTCGTTCAAAGAGATACGATGAATTACTCGCCGAACACCAAAAGAAGAAAGCTGCAGAACGTCCGCCAAGTGAGTCACGCGTGCACACCCGATAATGATCAGACTATGATCCGATATTGTGATTAACCTTTTATATTTAACCTAAATTTTAGAAGAAATTGCAGTATCAAATAATAAGCAAGACAATAAGATCGATGACTCAGAAAGAGATGTTGCTGTAATTGATTCAGATGCGGAAGTTGATGCTGTCATGGAAGCAACAATGTGTTATAAGCCTCGACCTCTTGTCACGCGACCAAATTACTATCTTCATACGCCACGGACAAGTGATTATTTCAAATACGACGAGTTATTGCACTCCGACATTACAACTCCAGATACTTGCTAGCTGTTGATTCTTTCTTGAAGACCCGCCATAGCCGACCAATTACATCATTCGGCTCGTGGAAATGCACCACGTTTATTCGCTAAAATCTTTGAAGAACGTAGAAATTGCTTTCAAAGTTGTCAAAAGTTTTTTCTATTTTCGTTCTATCGTACTTGTATCTAAGGCCATACTAAGTTAATTTATTGGTTTTCACATCATAAATTGGCCTTATTGGGATCAGACTGCCCAAATTTTTATACAGTATCGAAGAAATTGTTAATAAAAGGAATTTTATCAGAAGACTCATTGTGTTAAATCCGTGATAAGATTTCTTCAAGGTACTTGATATCTCCAAGATCTTCAACTATCACCATATCTATATAATATTCGATATATCTTTATATTTTCCGTATTCTCTATATAGCTGATATTTAAGATATATTAATATACTGAGGATCTCGCATAGATGTAATAAATATTATTATACTGCAACTATTCTTACAAAGTTCGGTTTATCAGAGTTTTGATTAGTGCTTCAGCTAAATGGAGTTCGTTAACGCGTCCGCTATATACAGTCAGACCTCTCTAAATGCAAATGCGACGGGACCAATTTAGCCAAATGTGCACTTAGAGAAGTATTGCATTTAGAGAGGTAAAAATCTGTAGACATAATATTAGTTGGGCCCGAAGAAGACATGCATTTAGGGAGGCTTTTCATAGGACGTGTACTTGGGGGTTGCATTTAGGGGGTCTGACTGTATAAAGTACAAATTTTTTTTGTTATTAATATGAAAGCTCGTTTCTTAGGTTTAAGAGCTTAAGGATAAATTAAATCATTGTGAAATTTTTATCGTTAACAACGTTAAGCAAGTCGTTAAATTGATAAACCTCGTGACTGTGGTGTGAAGATAAAAAACCTGAAGCTTGAAGTGGACTAATAAGTACTCATTCTGACCCTATCAAAAACGTTCACTCATAAAAGATAAACTTATCAGTTATAGCAGATAAGTTTGTTAACCATACGCGCATACTATAGATGCACCTCGCACCTAGCATACACTTTTACATATTTTACATATTTCGCGTAAAATTATTTCCAGCCAGGGACCCGAAAATAATTGAAGTTAAAATTTGATTAAATATATCTACTTCATCAAATTCAATGAAAAACTTTTTATTTGAATTCTACATACAGACCTGTGGAATTCAAATAAAAAAATTTTTTAAAGTGGCCGTTGGTATATATTTTGATTACAAAATAATTTGAAAACATAAATTATTAAAATATGGGGGGCTGCCAGTAGAAACCAAACAAATTGTTTCTAAGTAAATTTTTTTAAAACTTTAAAATAAAATATCTCAACAACTATTAAACCAAACTTGATAAAAATTTTTTTATTTTAATATTATGTAGCTAGAATTAAAATAAAAAAAATTTATCAAGTTTAATTTAATAGTTGTTGAGATATTTTGATTTGAAATTTTAAAAAAAACTTATTAAAAACAACTTGCTTGGTTTTTACTAGCAGCCCCCATATGTTTTCTATTTGAAAATATTTGATAAAATTTTTAACATTAAATAATTTTAATTTCTATATAAAGAACATCCAAAACTTTTTGAAAAAAAATTAAAACCTGTTCTTTTTAAAAACATATCTAATATGGGCTAGGTGCTGCAAAAAAGGACCAAATTGACAATTTTTTTAAAAGATATTTTTTTATATAAATCAATTTAGAATAAGATTAGAATTATTTTTTACTTAAAACACAAAAGTAGTTGTACTAATAAAATTTCGCTATATTACTCTTTAAAGTTTGTATTTTCTTATTATAAGATTTGTCTTTTTATATACTATAGCGCCTAGCCTATATAATAAAAACCAAATTATATTATAAGAGTTCATGTAAGTTATGTGATAATAAGAATTTATAGAATATTAAATTTATAGTAACCTGTTTTTGTAATCTCATACTGTATTTAATATATGGGGTTAAGTTAATAGAAATTAAGCAAATTTTATTATTAAGATTTTTTTAAAACTTTAAACAAGAATAATTTAACAAAAACTTAATCAAATTTAAATTTTTTTTTTAAATTAATTTTACAAGTTAGTAAAAATTATTTAAAAAAATTTTTATTAAATTTTGTCAAGTTTTTGTTAAGTTATTCTTGTTTAAAGTTATGAAAATTTTTATTATAAAAAATTTGCTTGATTTTTATTAACTCATCTCTATATATTTATTGATTACTAATAATCACAGGTGAAAAATTAAACTTTTTCAACTAGTATTTTCTAAATATTTTTCAACTATTTAAAATTATATATAAAAAAGATACAGTAAGAACTTAGATAATACAGAAAATATTTAAAAAAATTATATATTATACAAAAAATTTTTAAAAAAATACTTACAAAAAAGGTTTATTATTTAATTATAAAAAAAGTTTAAAACTTTATATTTTGTTATAAAACATATTAATATTATAGAACATATTAGAGATTTCATTTCTATTAGATTTAGAAAATTATACCAATTAAAATAAGCTATAATATACAAAAAACAAATTAACAAATAACTAAATAATTAAGAAATAGATTCATTATAATATCTTTTATATTTTTTATATACTGTATATAGTTAGCACTGTCTAAATGTATACTATCTATAAAAAATCTTTTAATTGATAATTTGCCACTTAACAGAAGCATGATTATCTCTTAAACTGTCAGGTTTAATACCAAATATAGCTGCTAAAATTTATAAACAGTTGTATTTGATCTAATTTTATTAAATATTAAAATATTTAAAAAAATTTTATATAATAATATTTGAAAATAAGAATTAGAGTGTGGCGACTTGGTAAAGTAGTCTAGTTGTCACCTTACCAAGCAGCAAGTTTAGTGTTCGAATCCTATAGATGATGATTTCAAATACTAGGCTGTATTATAATTAATAATTATTCTAAAAATGGCTTAAATCTATAATCTGTAATACTATTCTTGAATGGGAAATGAGCTATTGCAAAGTGGTAAAGCGTAGGCCCTGTATTTGTGTACAGATTACACAGAAAAATGCATTTCAGTAATTATTAGATACAAACTCTATAATAAGTCAATGCTGTGTAAATTCTAGAAAGCCAGGATAACTGAAAACCTGTTTGGAAAAATCTAAGTAGAGATGTAATAGAAGCTTTCGATGATGCTACAGAATAGAACTTGGATAGCACCAGTTCCAGAATATTGTTCAGACTAAACCTCTTAGAAATGAGAAGTCGACCAGGGTAGCTGCTAGAGTCGCACTAGAGGAAAAGAATGTGTGTTATGAAATTATATACCAAAAGTTCGAAATTCAAAGGTATATAAAGCTAGGATAAACAGATTTTATTTTGGGTTAACTAACTAGGATCGAATATTTAGCTAGGAAAAAAGACCTAAAAAAGAAGTGAAGTGGGCATCGGGGTGGATGTGAACTCTATATGAGCAGAGAATATGTAGAGATAATACCCAAGTACTAACTTAGGTTTAAAGACATAATATCTTTAATATCTAATTTAGAGTGTATAGATGTATAGAAGAGTTGGGGTGGGTATATGCAATATACACCCATATTAGGTAAGACAGAAGGTTTGGACTAAAAGTTTACCAATAATAGATAAAGTAGATAGCAATGCTGAATATAAAGGTACTAGGATTATATAATATATTGGATATAAATCAGTTACTATAAAATACAATTTGTACTAGATTAATTGATCTTAATATCTAAAATATTAATAAACTCTAGTTTTTGAACACTTAAAAAAAAAAGAAAATAAGAATTACAAAATAGTAATATTTATTTTTAAATTATAAGAAAAGAAAGTATAGTTGCTTATATATTAAAAATTTTAAAAATTTTAAAAATTTTTTTAAAAAATAAAATTTATCTTTATTAGGTTATACAAAGTTAATTTTTTGATTCTTATAACATAAGACAAAAAACATAACCTGCTTGCCTAGACTTTTATTTAAAAATTTTATATATAAAAAATTTTAAATTTTATAAAATTTTTTAAAAATTTT
>CAJVPY010004548.1:0-12486 GCA_910591965.1 Dentiscutata erythropus | reverse complement strand
TCGAAGCTATACTTCTTTTCTTTAAAAGGTTAAAAGTTTCAAAAAAAAATTAATATATATTAAAAATTAAAAATCATTGAACTAAATCTCAAAACCAATCTACATGGCACATAGTTTAGAAATATTTTTCCCTTTGCAATAAACGAAACGTTGGACTTCAGAATTGTCAACCATGAGGTCATTGCTAAACATTTTAAAAGGGAAAAATTAAAATCGGAATTGGTAAAGAGGTAAGAAAGAAGTTTTATGAACGAGTGAAAAAAATTGCTATAAATAGTGAACCAAAAAAAAGTTTAATTATTAGGTGACGCACGGGTTGTTACGTCAGACCCATACGATAATATAGTTATTATATGGATATGTGTGTGTAAGTAATTATGCACAGATTCATATTTAACCACGTGGCCTTTGGCCACATGATTTAAATATGAATCCGTGTGTAATTACTTACACACACATATCTATACAATAACTATAATTTACGGCCTGTAATATTGCGCAGGAATTATGGTCTGGGCATAATATTGCACAATTTATTACGGAATATTACGCAATTTATTCCGGAATATTGCGCAATTTATTCCAGAATATTGTGCAATGTATTATGTAATATTACGCAAATTATTCTGAAATATTATACCGAGCATTGTAATTTAACACTTGCGAACCTCTATGATATCACATGATCATTATTTATTAACGTGATCAATTAATATATCACTATATGTTCTGTAATATTTATGTACGTATTACTTTATTAACATAATCAATTAATATATCACTTATGTTCTGTAATATTTATATATATAAAAATTTATTATTTATTTTACATATTATATAGAACGATTTTAAATTAATAGTCCTTCTAACTGTAAAGACTAAAATTATTCTAATCCTAGCCCTAACCCTAAAGTCAACCCAGGTTCTAACAACTATTTTGAACTACACCAATACAAAATCACAACAGTTAATAACAACACAAGACAAAAAAAACCAATAATATAACAAGATATAATATGAAATTGTGCCAAGGAAGATTTCAAAACAAGCACCTCAATTTTTATAAACATCCTTGAAAACAAGAAAAATACTCTAAATTCTTAAGCCCTAACCTACCAGCCTTGTTGTAATGCCTTCATCAGCCAAAACCAACATACAAGAAGCAAAACTTAAATGATATAATTCACCAAGGCACCAACGACAAAGCCAAGAAGACGATATACAACTTACCAAGGTATCAACGACAAAGCCGAAATGATGATATACAGTTTACCAAAGTACCAATGATGATACACAACTCAATGACAAGAAACCAAAACAATGATATAAAACTCACCAAGGCACAAACAACAAAGCCAAATAATAATTTACCAAGACACCAACGACGAAGCTGAAACAAGGATTCATCAAGATATCAATAACGAAGTTGAAACGACAATACACAACTACCAAAGCACCAATGACGAAGCCGAAATGTTAATTTACCAAGGCACCAATGACGAGAAGCTGAAATGATGACATACAATTCACCAAGGCACCAATGACAAAGCTGAAATGTCAATTCACCAAGACACCAATGACGAGAAGCTGAAACAACAATACACAACTTTCCAAGGCACCAACAATAAAGCTGAAATGTTAATTCACCAAGACATCAATGATGAGAAGCTGAAATGACAACCCCAAGGCACCAACGACAAAGCCAAAATGTTAATTCACCAAGGCACTAACAATGAGAAGCTGAAACAACAACACACAACTCCCAAAGGCACCAACGACGAAGCTGAAATGTTAATTCACCAAGGCACGCAATGATGAGAAGCTGAAACAATGACACACACACCAACAATGAAGCTGAAATGTTAATTCACAAGGCACCAACGATGAAGCTGAAATGACAAAGCTAAAGTGACTGTAACTGACCTAGTACCAAATTCAAGCAACGGCTCCAATAATAACAACAATCTAAGACTAACAAAAAAAAAAAAATATTAGAACCACGTTGAAACAAAAAAAAATAAAAAAAATTAACTAATTTAATTAGTTGATAATCACTATTTATATCTGTGATTTAATGTTATACAAAAAATTGGATAATTATTAAAATCTATATTGTAAAACGTGATGAAGTTTAATTTTTGTTTAAAATTTAGAATTTTCAAGCTATAGCTTGAAACCTAGAATGTATTGTTGAATCAGGCAGCTTTATAAATATAAATGATCTTTGCTTTACTCAATCAGATTTAAGTATTTATTTTATTATTTAATTTATTAATATTTTTCTATTTTTTTTATTTATTCCAAGACATTAAATAAATGCAAGCAAGAAAGATGCCAAAAAAATGAACCTATTATTTAAATCAACACAAATTTGATGAAATGAGAAATAAGTATTAATAAATTGAATTATAGTATTCGATATATAAATTTCAAATACTAACGATTTTTATACTTATTGACTAATGCGAATATCGATACGAGTGCTACCAAAAGAAGTGGGCTTTCAAAATCTATTATTCATTATTTACCAGATACTGTCTATGAAAGATCTGATTGTAACATGAATGTTATGTGATACGTATCATATATGTTACTATCAGGTTTTTCAAGGGCTAAATCTTGTAAATAATAAATAATAAACTTGAAGCATGACATCTTATTTTCACTTGGCAACACGAGAAATATTATGTGACAGTAAACTGAATAGCTTATTTTAGGTAAGGTACAGTACTTGAATTTGTAGTTATGGGTTTGATTCACAGCACCTAATTCTTGCAATACTAGCTTTAAATCAGGCCATTCGTCAAAATGATAATATTTGAAGAAACATATACTGATTCAAGGGTTTTATCTACGTGCGGGTATTTTGCATTAAAGTTTTCTTGTTGAATTAGAAATAAACATATTTATTTTAACATGGAAATATAATGAAAAAAAATTTTTTATACTCATGGAGAGTTTCATTATCTTTAGTACTCAATTCTTTATTATCTGTGTTTTGGTTTTCTGAATTTACCGCATTGTACCTAAATTAAGATATTAGATTTAGAAATTTTAAACTATAATATGATCTCTACATCACGAACTTTTTTTTACAAGACTATTAGGTAAAATGCTACATCAATCTATATAATTTTATATGACTTTACATATTATCTTGCAAATATTTATGCATTCTACGAACCTTCAGTAATACTATACAAAAAGTTGTATAAATTTATATAAATTGTTAAGTGACTTTACGCTTACTTAAATTTATATCAAACAATTACATAATACTATTGTTAACTATATAATGTTACATAAATATATGGACCTTCGAAGTTCGTAATGTAGTGTTCACCTAACATAACGCTTGTGATAATAGAGCTTCCGGGTTTCTGTACTCCACGCACAAATGGCTAACAATCTAAAGTTAATTAAAACACAGTTATTAAATCAAAATCTTATAAACTATATATTCAAGTTCTTCAGACTTTATAGCATTTTCTTTTTGCTTGCAAATATCACTTAAAATTTGATCCTTACGTTTCTGTCTTTTGCATTCCTTTGCACACAAGCAATCATATCATTAACTTCTAACTATTGACATAAAGTCCCTGACTTCATAGAAAAAGCAATGTCTCAAAATGAAAAAGAGCGAAGCTCTTTGTCTTTTGATAAAGACAATAAAAGGAGGCAAAAAAATGACTTGAAAGCAGTGGATTAGCAGACACTAAACAAGAAGGAAAAAAAGCCATAAAATATATTGTAATTCGACAAGATAAACAAAGTTGTGTGTTCTATCTAATTTTGGTGGTGTTCGGATTAGTTGGTGATACAAAAACTGAAAATTTTTGCTATAATATTACATAAGAAATTTCGAAATATATTACGTAATATTTCGTAATTTTAATATTTTGCAATATTTCGAAATTTCTTACGCAATATTACGGCTATTTTATGTTTCATAAATTACTACGAAATATTACGGTCTTATAAATTTGCTGATGTGTAAACAATGAACCAAAAACCAGTAACGAAGTATCATCCCAGCAGATATTATACCCACCCAGATATCAAACCAGGGAGCAACGAGAGGTACGTCTTTGTGAGAAAGCTATCGAACTTGGTGAAGATCCCGACAAATTCGTTACTATTACTGAAAAAGATAAGCTCGATTCTGTCGCATTCTGTGACAGAATGCAGACTGATGCGAGAATGTGTGGTTTTGCAAAGGAGGCCGAAGAAGACCCCAGTGAATATATGGATATGACAGTGCGAGAAAGACTAATAAGCGAAGAAATAATCCGTTGTTCTCTCGAGGAAGATGGAATCACCTCATCATGGCTGGATAATGATGAGGAATGAAAAAAAACAGTGAGCATACTCCAGGCAAATGGTATGCTATAGTAAGTCTGTGAAGCAGGAAATGCTTTGCATCCTATATGTATATAAAATAAGGAGCAAATAGGTGAATTTTGCAGGTAGGAGCTTCGATATAGAGAGATTTTTTGCTTCTACAAACTAGATAATATAAAAATTTTCAATAAAAATATTACAAAAACAATATGTTCTTATGCTCTATATATACCGTAAACAAAATGAGCGATCAAGAATTAGAAACTCCAAAAAAAGTATTTAACCTATTAACTGACTAGATGATAAATCTGAATGGACCAACATTCCATAAATTAATTTGCAATGCATATAGACATGTTAGTGATTTATCAAATTACTCAGAAATATCTGAACATATTGATTATGGTTGTTCTGATCACACAGCCTTCTTATTTAATATATGGAAGCCGGCAGTAATACTACTACCCAAAATATTACAAAACAGACCGGACATATATCGCAAATATCTTATAACTGTTGAATTGTGCCAGAATTTATTTGGATAGATGTACTAAATAATAGAAAAATGAATAATAAACCTTAATATAACCTGAACCTCTATCTCTAGAGCTGTATTTTTTTCATTATATCCCATATAATAATAAATTTCAAATCGACATAGCGGTTACTCTATAGGTAAACATAAACTCTCTTTTATTATGGAATAATGGCACTTACGTGCCTCTGAGTATAGGAAGAAAAAGCATAATTAATTTTGATTTGAAAAAATATTTTATATAGTGTATATAATCTACTCAACCTACTATAGCATTAGATAATGTTAGCTATTGCTACAGAAATTATTGAAAATTACAAACTCACTCTGAAGATAGATATATCTGAGCTTAGTCAATATACTTCTGAGTTTCTTGAGAAGCTTACTGATAATAGAAAGCGAAATCAAGCTCGACGATGTCTTTGAGATGGGTAGGTGTATTGATACCTAATCAGAGAAGTGGGAAAAATAAAACTATAAATTTGGTTAAAGGTAATTGTAGAATAGCAATAACCAAGCTCCCAAAAAGTTTAGAAGAAGAGATCGTCAGAGAGAAAGCAAAACAAATCTTGCAAAATAGATATAGGTTTAGTGAAGATCAAGTAAATGCCTTATTCACAATCCTGAAAAACGAAAGTAGACACAATGTAACTACCTCAGATAAAAATATAAATATTGTAATCGCCAATTAACTCTCTAAAGAAATGGAGGAAGAAACAATTGGGGATATGCCACAACAGATTTTACGAGATAAACTTAGCATTAGAGATGTAAGAGCTGAAGCTTATGCCTTAGCCCTATCAGCAAAAAATGCTAATGCTGGCTCATCACGTCTCACTCGTCTTCGTAGAGAATTAAGGAACCTTAATGCATCACTTGAGATAATTGAGGTTACAAAATTTCCAGATATTACAGAAGATGCCAACAAAATCCAGAGTGTCAATCGAAAAAAAGCTGAAGCTAAACGTATTGATTATCCAGATGAATTTACATTAGAATCAGTCAAAGAAATATTAGATGCGTATAATATTAAAACTTTACCTAATTGTCAGGCTCTTTCTGATGTTATGGTGATGCTTTGTATTCGTCCTGCTGAACTTAAAACTTTATGCATTACAAATGCTGAAGTGATGGGATATGCGAAGAATCGAGGTCAGCCAGATATTTCCAGAAAATTTAGATCAATGGAAAAGAATCAAGAACGAGCCAAAAAACTACTTATTTGGATTCAGCATGCTATATCATCTGGACGAATGGGTGATCCAGGTAAGCCAGGAGTTAAATAGTTCAATAAATTCTTAAAAGATTATGATTTAATTCCTAAATATTTATGTAAATTAGGAGCAGTTTACGGTGCAGTAGCACATGAGGCTAAGAATATGGCCCACGCTTATACAATTGCTGGAGAATGTCTACGTCATTCATCTGATAATCATACTTCTCCTGTGCAAAATTACGTTGTAGTCAATTATAGAAAAAGAGGAGTTCCTTATGAGCAAGCAAGACGATTTCATATCTATGATCAAGATTAATTGCGCTTCTTCACTTTTACCATATCTACAGTAAAATCATCATTATCATAAAAGGATTCAGAGCCAGACCCAGATTCAGATTCAGACGAGGACTTAGATGCAATATCGTTGAAAATTGTTTTTTTTCTTTTAGCCTCAGATAGTGTACGATTTCTCTGAGAAATATCTGGGTTTGCTATCGAGTTTATAATATCTTGCTGAATCTCAGATTTTACTATTTTTAGTAATTGATGGAGAGAGATCTGAATTTTTTTATTTGACACTTGTTTAATAATGCAAGATAACACACTATTACCATTTTGAGATTTATGATTATTTTCTAATATAGCTTTATTCATTGTCAATATCATATCGTAATATGTACTTTGGTACTAGCTTTGCTATTATTTATTATATTAATACATAATAAAATTTAGAATAAATATTATTTTTCTGCGATGTCATGTGTTTTATTTCAAAGAAATGGCTCGAAGAGCCTAAATCCATGAATCAGAGATCAGCATAGAAGTATTTCGGTACTAACCAACTCACTAACCGTACTTATTGCAGAGCAATGACCTTTTGGGTCTACTCTTAAGCTAAATTATTTATCCACGATTGCCAGCGAAGATCGAGTCTTTAACTCTCCTAGCTCATACTAAATAATTTGTAAATGAATGGATCGCTAAACCCGAAATTAGTTTATGAAATCTGCAAATTAAATTTTTTAGTTGTGAAAGTATTTATTATAAAAACGAGCTAAGTGTATAATTAATTGCAAATACTTATCTGTCTATAACCCTTAATATGTATACTAATCCTTCGATCATAAAAAATTTGAATATGGCTACCAACCCTATACCTCAAAATATTTTATGTCTCGAAACACTTGTATTAAATGTTCTTAAAAATTCATCTCCAGAAAAAATTGCAAATGATATTAATATACCCGAACTAGATCCATGTTTTTTATACAACCAAGAACTTTTTTTATATAAAATAAAAAAGCCGATTACTTTACTTATCTGTGGCCATATATATCATTGTGATTGTATCGAAAGTTTTATTAAAATTAGTCCAAAATGCCTGAAACCTGGTTGTATGAAGGAGATAGAATCTGTGGTCGAAATGCCTGGAAGTCAGGATATCGATTTAATGAAAATGTCACCTACGATGTTTAAAAGCCCTCTGTTTACCCAGAGTGATACATCAAAAAAACATACTAATGATCCCAAATTATTTCCGGATAAACCATCTAACAAAAAAGCAAAGCAGATAAAAAAAGAATCACTTACACTAAAGAAACTTATAGAAGAATTATCTACCGAACCAAGTACTCCGCAAGTTCTTGTAACTAAAAAAGAAAATGCAAATAATTTTGTTGATTTGTACAATAATATAACTCATGCAGAAACTGAAAATGAAATTATAAATCAAGATGTTATAACCAACTATTATCTTTTTGGTAAAGCTCTATCAGAACGGCTTGAGCATCACAAGAAATCTAATCCTCCATATGCTTCTTTGTTGTTAGTTAATGAAGAAGTTAAAGAACAAATTCCCAATATTACGGATACTACATTGTGGAAAAAAGTAGAAAGATCACGAAAAATTTATAAGCTCTTTCTTAATATCAGAGAGGATAAGATTCAAAGAGTTAGATCTTTCAGTGCATTGACCATTTCAAAATTAAGAAAAGAGGATATTGATAATATTATACTTACCATTTTGAAACAAAAAACTAATTTACTGTGCCAATCACGTGAGGTCACATGTCCTGACCCAGTGGTCAGGATTGATATCGATACATAGTAATAGTATTAATACTTCATATACTTATATAAAATTAATAAAGTTATCTATTACCATTATCCGATTTTTAAATGTGTTCATGAAATAAATTATCTTTATGGGGATTATAATTTGTTTGTAAGACAGAGCAGGTTTGTATAATAAAAAAATTAGCCACGTATAATTATTTTTCTATTAATACAACAATGATAAAAAATTATAACAATATATATACAAATAAAAAAAGACAAAATCACTACAAAAAGTGGCATATCTTTAGAGGCTAGAAACACGGATATAAGGTCTGTGATGAATGCAATCACCATTCACATCTATATTGCAAAACATGCAAAAAAGTAGCAGATAAAATATATAGGAGATGTGAATGTAATAATGATAATTCTTGGATAGTTAACATTTAGTAAAAATAAATCAGAATCAATACATAATTTTCCATAATTCGCCCATGTAACAAAGATATTCATTTAACATGTGTTAGAATAGTTCCGGGTATTATGAATTTATCTATATCACCTTACTACAGTCTGAGAATATACTATAAATAGGGACGTTTAAAGCCTAGCACCTTACGATTTTTCTGATTTTTCTGATTTTTTAATTAATATTAGGGTTAGGGTCAGAGATGGGTTATAGGGAGTATTTATATATAGTAAAATCGTATTTCTGACACTTTTACTTAGTCAACCAAGACTGGTTTAGATAGCCATTTTTGATTTATTTTGTGTTTTTGTTTTTGCCGTCTCACTTTGTTTTGTTCAGACTGATCCGTGTTATATATTGGGTAATTTTGTAAGGTGCTAGGCTTTAAACTAGTGGGTTAGTGGTGCTATAAGAAATCGGCAGTCATGTAATGATTATCATGAATAATCGGATTTCATTGGTCGAAATCTTTATTAGACAAATTCCCCGATAACTAAATCAATCTTCAGTAAACGTAACAAAAATGACACTTAATATTAAAAAAAAATTCGTATATAAATGTTGTAACATTTATTTTTTGATTAACGGGTTTGAAAAGGTTTAATTTGAAAGTGTGTAAATAGTCAACATGAAAAAAGAATCAATACATTTATAGCCAACTGCTTCGTTCAATGTAAAATAAATTATCTTAACAAAAAAATAAACTAAATAGCACATATATAACAGTATAAACTTAATAGTTATGTAAAAAAAAAAAAAAATTATCATTCGCATCAATAATTTTTATGTTTCAGTAATATTTATAAGTCAAAAAGGATAGTAGCATGCTAAAGAATACGATTACCTACAGTACCAAACTTTAAGTTTTATATGTACTTTACTAACATCTATCAAAAAAAATTTTTATTAATGCTAGCTTTATTAAGTAAGGTTTTAAAGGTTTGTCAATTGCTAATTACGTATAAGAACAGTCGATGTTTGATAAATATATAATGAACGAAACACGCATATAGAAATAATTATGATTGATATGCATTTAAAACGAATACGTAGAAAAAAAAATACTGTAATAGCTTTTTAGCACATTAAATTTATCAAAAAATGTAACATGCTTGTAGTAAATAAAGTTAACACAGACGCATAAAAAATATTATATATCAATTGAAAAATGTAACAGCATACGTATAGAATTTATTAGTAAACGTATAAAGATTACTGTATTATAAAAATTAACAGCTTTCAAAAATAATACTTTTAAATTATAAGTTTTTAAATAATGTTTTGTAAAGCTTCCTATCTAATAATATGCATTATTATTTTGTCTTGCAATTTAATAATTATATAGATGATCGAATAGGAAAATGTTTAATAAATAGTTCTAGTATTAAATATTAAGAATTCAGAGTCATATTATATAACAAAAACTAATGTTCAAGTGAAATATATATAAGCAATCGATTTCGGCCTTTAACGATGTTAGAATTTGAGTCTCAAAAACAATATTTAATAATATCAAATAATACCAAATTAAACTACTTATCTCTTAAGATTCGCTTGGTGTGATAGTATCAATTCAAAAAAAACTTTTACTTTTCTCATTTATCTATAAACAACATAATGGATCAATCGAATAATAATATTGATGGTTAGTTTTAAATGAATACACATCACTCTGGTTATATTAACATCTGGATATACCGACATCTGACTATAATGATATTTTTAAAAATTTGAACTTATAACTTAATATGAAAATGTCTCCAGTTAGGATATATCGGAAAATTTCTTGATTTTTTTGAGATGTCAATATAAGCAGAGTGACCTGTATTTAACCTATAAATTATTAATATTAAATAATTAATCTTAATTTTATAAAATGCATTTTAGTAAACTCTCATGAAATGAAAGAATGCTCACATTGTGGAGTATTAAAACCAATCCAAGAATTCATGAGGGTTCATGGTACAAGAAAAGGTCTATTCACAAACTGCAATCGCTGTTCTGAACAAAAGAAACAAAACTCAACAAGTAAAAGTTCAATTAATAAAGATATAATGCAAGAAGATAATTCAAGTTATTTACAACCTGAAAGTAACCTTGACTCCGGTCTATTAACAACGATTAAAGATGACAATGAAGACCTTATCTACGAACTAGAAGACCTTGAAGAACTTGTATCTACACATTTTTCAAACAATGAACATGTTGAGTTTTCAGCTATAATTGAATTAAGCAATAAATTTATTGAAGAGACATTATCAAATGAAACTGGCCCGAATGATGATAGTAGTCAAGGTGATGGTGGGCAAAGTTTTCGTTTTATCATAAACACAATACTAATCTTAATCGAGGCCGGGTCTCGATACTATTGGGAATTAAAAAATTTTTATATTAATAAAAAAAATAATCAACTTTACGGATGTGCCACTGCGTATTTGATTTGTTCACAAACGATTGAGCGCCAACATAAATGTTCTGATAGCCAATCTATTAAGAGAATTAGCGAGATACGGCAGCCATTAATCGATTTCCTTGTAGCGGAAATGTTATAATAAAAATTAATATTCCCTTGAAACAAGTTACATTATCAGTTACACATTTAATACCACACGAGCATCCAACCTACTGTGAAAGTAAAATTAAATTGCCTTATAACGCAATTTCCTGGATTAAACTAAATCTAAATTGTGGTTTTCGTGTAATCGAAATTTATAAAAGGCTTTCTAGTAAAAAGCTTATAGACCCAACAATCCATACTTATCATCAAGTATATTATTGGGTGTCTAAATTTTCTGCTGGACAATATGTATCCAATGTAAAAAACCATGTTATCTCAACAAAAAACTATATAGAACGACAGGAATTAGTCAATGAGGGTTTTAAATTAATTCTTTATATTGAAAACGACTTTGTTAGAGCGCTTGGATTCATTACACTATTCATAAATATAATTTTAAAAGAAAATATTAGTGAACTAATTTTGGATTCTACCTTTAAAACTAACAAAGAAAAATTTGAATTATTTGCCTTAATAATAAATTGCAGAGGATTTGGAATGCCACTTTCTTATCTATATCTTGATACATTCATCGCATCGGAAGATCGTCTACAAGACCCTATAAATAATATTAATAATAGAACCCAAGCGCTTACTGAATTTTTTTGGCTTGTTAGAGAAGAAGGTATCTTACCTTCTTTTATTCTTCTTGATAAAGATATGGGTCAAATTACAGCCATAGAGGAAGCCTGGTAAAAAAAAGTAAAAATTCAGCTATGTTTTTGGCACGTTGAACATGCCATTGATTGAAAAATAAAAGAAAAAAATCATAAAATATCTAATTATTCTGCTCAAAAAGCAAAAGAGACCAATAACCAATTTACCTTTATTGATCCCAATTGGCTTCTTACAGGACAGCAAAGTCCGATATGTTTTGCAAAAAATGCGAAAGACATTAAAAATATGATAAAAAGACATTCTTTAATTCAACCTTTAATATCAGTTAACATAAATACTTTCCTTACCTCCGACGAAATATATTATCAAAGCGTCTTAGAAGTTTATCAATATTGCCAGCATAAAAATCTTAATAGCCTTTGGGCCTATTTATGGGTAAACTGGTATGAAAAAAAAAATTAGAAATTTCTTGCCCGATCATTTTATCCAAAAGCCATTCCTATAGCAAGAACTACAATGATAATTGAATCCCATTGGCAGGCCCTTAAACATGACTACAAATATAACTATAACAGGCCTTGTCTTGACTATTTAAACTATATCATAACAAAACAATTAAGGGTAGGGTGTATGTAGATCAATTTTCATATGATCTACGTGGTATATTGAATTTTTACATAGTAAACAAAAAA
>CAJVPY010004547.1:0-12490 GCA_910591965.1 Dentiscutata erythropus | reverse complement strand
TTTTAAATATTAAAAAAAATAAATCATAACTAAATTTATGCCATTTTTAAGCTAAAATTGTTACACAAACTCTACAGCTTAAGGGATAGCAAAACATACAAACCTTAATCTGGAACTGGTAAATAAAATGCTGTTTTTAAAGAGAAATATGGATTTATTTAATACAATATTTTTAGCTTATAAATAAATAATATTTTATATATTGTATTTGCTTTGCAACTTGTAATCAGAAATTTGCATTTATAAATAAATAATATACATATTTGCTTTGCAACTTGTAATTGAAAATTTGCATTTATAAAAAATAATATACATATTTGCATTAAAATACATTTACAATAATTAATTAATTTTCATAACTTGAATAATTTGAGTAAAGTAATTCGAATATTTAATTTAAACATATTTGAGCATTTTTAGCACTTTTCTGAGTTTATTTCACAAGTTTCGAGCTTACATGAGTCTAGTCACTATTTACAATAATATTTTTATTATATTAAAATACTATATACTGAATATAATATATATATAATAAATCATCAAACTCTTTCTGACGATCACTTGAACTATATTTTTTGAAAAACATTTTACTGCAAAAAGAGACTTTACAAGCCGGCACTTGACATACTAGACAGTAAGACAGCACCTGTTGTTTAGAAGTAGTTCTCATACGCTACTTGCCGACAGGCTCAGAGTTTATCACTCACTGCAAAGTTTTGGCACTTGTCGTTTAGAGGTAGTTCTCATATGCTACCTGCCGACAAGCCCAGAGTTTATCACTTACTGAAAAAATGTTAAGCAGGTGTTGGTCGGTGGGTTTTAACTATAAAAAAGAAAACTCACACTCCTTTAAATTGGTTGGAAGCTCAAGTGGTTCCTTTTTACTTCTTGTTATTTTTCTATCGATCTCCAAAAATTTTTTACAAAAAGTGGGAATTTGGCTTACCCTCTCCAAAAGATCGGCATTGTTTACTTACCAAATCCAGATGGACCGGTAGATAGCAACCACATGTTTGGAGACGAATATGGTGCATAGGTCCTAGAACGAGTCCTGGTCAAAAAAGGAATCTCTGGTGATGGCACCAAGTGGCTTGAGATACGAGTACCCGAGTGATGGCAGCTTTACGGAAATGTCACGATCATTGTCATCGTTAGTGCTGTATATGGAAAGTCAGATCCTAGTACAGCGGCAGCACTTGGTTTGAGATATGGACTAGATTATTAAAAAGATTTGGAAATGAGTCAGAGAAAATTTTATTGTTAAGTTTTGTCTTATAACAGAGATATACAGATATTGCATCTGGTATATAATTTTTTAAATCATCTGGCATGGGTTATAATAGTATATTCGGATTGCTTAATTTTTTCTTTTTTCTGCTTATTTTATCTATTTTCATTTATATTAGAATCGGTTTAGGTTCCTTTTCCTTTTTTTTTATTTGTTTCATTTTCTTTTTTGTTTTTGTTTTTTTTTTTTAGAACAATTTCTATTTTTTTTCAGTTATGAGGGAGCTTTTAGAAAGTTTCTTTAAATGTATCTTTCTTCATAATATTGGCATATATATTAGTCTTATGTAGAAGTAGGAGGTAATATGTATAATCTGCTAGGATTTAAGTGGATTGAGTTCAGGAAGATATTACCAAAATTTAAGGTGAAATAAGCTTGAAAGAAGAGATCAGTGCTTAAAAGAAGTCTTTCTTTTATAAATTGGCATATATGTTTGCACTATACAAAAGTAGGAGAAAATATATTCTGCCCAAATATTGGTGAAATAAGTCTAGAAGGAAGATAAAATGTAATTGGTTCGAACGTAGGTAGCTGAGTACCAAGCTATAGCAGGTTTTTAAATACAGGTATTACTATATGTAGAGCTTGTTAGCAACATCAGTACAATAACTATACTTGGGCACTTTTATAGCAGCTGGGTATTTGCCTAATCTGTAAATTAGATAGTTAATTTTTTGTAAATTGCTAAAATTCTAATAAATTAGTGTGAGGTTATCAAAAGGAAAAAAAAAAGAAGTTTTTAATAAAGCTATATAAAAAAAACAAAATAATTACAATAACTTTTTCTGACAATCACTTGGACCAAAATTCTTACTAATAGAAAAAAACAGAAAAATTTGTTAGAGTTGTGGTTTAATGGTGGTTTGTCTAAAGGTTAACTTTTTGTATAAGAGACTTCTCTACAAGGACATTTGACATGCAAGTCAAGAGTATTATTGTACAAGATAACTAGCAGGCGGTGCTTTTGTATAAAAAATCTTAATAAAGTGTGGGTAGTAAAGCCCAACTTTGTTAATGAAGCTATTAGACTGTTACTTTAAAGAAAAATACAAAAGAAGCAACAAATTTCTACATTGCTTTTAAGTTGCACTTCTTTTTCTGTCTCAAGTGGCTTCTCTATTACTTATTTTCAACTTCTTGTCATTCTTTCAAAAATTTTGAAAAAAAGTGAAAATTTGGCTTATCTCCTTTAAAAGATTAGCATTGTTTATATCCAAATCTAGATGGACTTGGTATATTACAACTAATATATTTTATTTACTTAGAAAATATAGTGTTATTCTACATGATTTAAATCAGGGTTTCAGGTTAAAAAGGTATCTGAATTTGGCTAGTAGTTAAAAAGTATACATTAATTAGTAATCCACCAGTCAACTAGAGAATAATCATAGTAAAATGTGACTCAAATTATTTATAAAAATTGGAGGTCTCCAAATATGGTATATGCATATCTAAACCTTTTTTTTATACTAAGTTAATTATTTTTTTAACTTAAAAGACTTTTGCAAAGCTTGTTAAAACACATCTAATAGTGGTTAAAGCATCAAAATCAGCTTAGTAGGTGCCAAGATATCTTTAAAAAATATTTCTTTTATTATATAAACTTCTTTGCAAACAATAGTATTGTTTGCAAAGAAGTTTATATAACAAAAGAACCATTTTTTAAAGATATCTTGGCACCCACCAAGCCAATTTTGACACTCTAACTACTATTAGATATGTTTTGACAAGCTCTGCAAAAGTCTTTTAAGTTAAAAAAGTAATTAACTTAGTATAAACAAAAGTTTTAAATGCACATATGCCACATTTGGAGATCTCCAATTTTTATAAATAATTTAAGTCACATTTTACTATAATCATTCTCTAGTTGACTGGTGGATCACCAATTAAGGCTTTGCTTTAGAATTAGAATATACAATGGTTGTAGTTGTTATAAAATTTTTATTATAACTTGGCATAGATTATAACAGTGCATTTTTCTTTTTTATGGCAACCTTTGGGTTGCTTGACTACTTTTTAATAAAGGTAGCACCCCACTTTGTTAGCCTTTATAGCTTTTTTCTTTGTTTTTCTTTTTTTATATATTTTTTTCATCTTTTTTTTCCTTTAAAATTTTCTTTTTATTTATTTTGGTTTGTTATTAAATATAGTTTTCTTTTTGTTTCATAATTGGTAGTTTTGTAGTATTAGTATAAAATCACTACTTTCTTTTGCTCCCAGTAAAGAAAAAAGAATTAAAAGGATTAGCTCTCAATAGACTGACAAGGTCTATTCAACTTGTATACAAGATAGTGTGACAAGTCGCTTATAAGCATGGTTTCTGCAGCCGGGAGATATCAAGCTTGCTATTTAAAAGCTTAGTTTAGTTGGAATAGTTTATCATTATTGATTAAATAAATAAAGTGTTTTATTTAAGCTTTGACAATACTATCAAAAAGTTAAAAAAAAATAAAAATAAAAAAAATAAAGCTATATAAAATTAATTTTTTGGTTTTCATAATATAAAAAAAAAAAGACCCAACAGGCTAGACTTTTATTTAAAAATTTTTAAAATTTTTAATTATAAAATTTAAATTTTAATTTTAAAAAATAATAACCTAGCATTATACTGTAGTATTAAATAAAGTAATAATCTATCTATCTGGACTTTATTTAAAAAATTTTATAAAATTTTTTAAAAAATTTTTTTAAAATCCCATTGGCTATTAAACTATATAAAAAAATTTTTTTAAAAAATTTTTAAAATATGATCTGGCCGGGTTATAAGAACCAAAAAATTAAGTTTATATGGCCTAAGTAAATATTTTTTCAGTTCTAAGTAAACTTGTAGAGAAGATTTTTCTGGTTCTAATAGTGGTTAAATCATCAAAATTAGCTTAGTGGATCCCAAAATATTTGGGGTTAAAGGTGCGAACATAAAAACTATAAATTTACTATTATACAAAGTATTATAGTCTATAATACTTATATTCATGCTTTTAACCCCAAATATCTTGGGATCCACAGACTAATTTTAATGATTTAACCACTATTAGAACTAAAAAAATCTTCTCTACAACTTTACTTAGAGCTAGAAGAAAGGTTTACTTATTAAAAACTTCTTTAATTTTTAAAAAACTAACTTTAGCTTTAATTATTTTAATTTTAACCCTAAAGCTAATAAGTAAATCTTTTTTTTAATTCTAAGTAAAGTTGTAGAGAAGATTTTTCTAGTTTCAATAGTGGTTAGATCATTAAAATTGGCCTGGTGGATCCCAAGATATTTGGGTTAAAGATGTAAATAATAGTGAATTTGTAGATCTTTATATTCATACCTTTAACCCCAAATATTTTGGGATTTACTAAGCTGATTTTGATTACTTAGAGCTGGAAAAAATGGTTACTTATTAGTTTTAGTTTTAGGTTAGGATTAAAGGTTAGGGTTAGTGTTAGGGTTAAAGGTTAGAGTTAGTGTTAAAGTTATAAGTTTTTTATATTATTATCTAAAAATAGAAAATCTTGTATAACCATGGTGAAAATAGCAAATTACTATGGTAAAAATAGTAACTCTCTTAATATATATACAAATGCATATTTAAATTGAAGTTTAATAAAGTTTTATACAAAAGATTATTTTGCAATTATTGTTTATAATTACCTATTAGATAACTTACTTGTTTTCATCTGGGTGGCCAAAACTCTATCTAGGTTACCTATTTATCTGCAGATAAGCTGAGTAATACCTACTTGGGTTTAATTACTAGTTAATTAACATAGTTATAAGTTAAATTTTTGTAAATGTAATAAACTATAATCTGACTCTTTTTTTAGTAGGTTCTTAAAAGTCTGTAGCCAAAAATCTTTAAATCACTTGCTATGTTTACTTTTTTTAATATGACCTACTTGAAGGTTTTATCTTTGTATTTTTAAATAATATATTAGTTTAATTATGATTATATCATAATCATAATTGTAATTCTAATTGTAAACTAATATTAATAGTACATTAACAAATTTTTACTTAAAAAATTTTAAAAAATTTAAATTGGTGAAGATTTTACCTTTATAAGTGCTTCACTTTATAGTTATTAGTAAATATTTTGACTTTTTTATTTTTTTTATTTTTTGTGTCAGATTTTCTACTAGCCAAATGAATTGATAATCTTTTGTATTAAAGATTATAGCAAAAAAACAACAAAAGAATTTTATTTAAATTTTTTTTTAGATTTAGCAGATTGTGATATCACAGATTACTAATCAGTATTTATTAAAGCATTTTACTATTTATTGTTATTATATTCTTTATATATAAAGATTGCTCTATTATTTTTCTCTGAAACAATAAACTTGCTAACTATACTTGTCAATTAACTAATCATTTTTTTTATCTGTGGACTATCCGGTAAGCTTTGAGTATATTGTATTTGTGGTGAAGGTACACTTTGACAATCACAAAAGTTGTAATCTTCCACTATTTTAGTGACACATTCTAATGATGGGTAACGCAACCACGTGATGCTAATTGTCACATGCTATTATTTATAAAAAATCAACAATCTATTTTGATTTTTTATAAGTACAGTAATAGAATGTGACAATTAGCATCACATGGTTGTGCTACTAATGCGAAATATAAATGAAAGATGTTGTTTGCTATTTTTATTGCAAATTTAAGATGAAATACATAGTATATATTTACCTCTAACGCAGTAAAGTGTCAGATATTTGATTCTAATAGAGGAATAGTCGTTTTGTCATTGACCAGTCGAGAAGTTAGGAATGTCTATGATCTATAGAGACTATCAAAGTTTAAATCTATAATAAAGGATTCAACGAGACCATCTAAAGGCATTATTTAGTATACTTAATTAAAGTTAAATTAAGCTTTATATTGATTACAAGCATATATACCTTGATTCATTAGCAGCATTGTTTCATTAGAACCGCTTTTCGTCGTTAATATTGATTTATTGATTTGCGTGCCTGTAACTGAATGTTTAATTTATCTTTTTTTTTTTTGCAGAGATGTAGATCCGGAAGGCTTAATTTCTGAGTTTAAAATAACAGGGGGAAACGTTGAAACGTTACAAAATCATTACACAATTGATAAAAATTTTTTTATATTATTTTACAATACTTTTTTGGAAGGCTCGCTTGACTTATCTTTTATATGAATATTGAAAATGGTTACACAAACATGAAGCTTTCACTTTGCTTTACAACATATTTTTTGAATCCAACGGTTTTGTCTTTTTTGTAAATTTCGCAATTTGATTGGTTGACTAATCCCATAGTGATATTTGACTAGTCAATACAATGAGTGATCTGTGTAACGGAGAATGAAAATCATATTTATATTTGGACATTTCCTCCTGTTCTTTAAAATAGCTATTTCATTTACGAGACAAGAAAAAGTCTGGCTTTGTTGAAGAACCAGATATCGAACAATTTAACTGAATATCGTATTCTTTATGTGTATTATTATTAACAAATAACAGTCGTATTATTGGATGCAACAATATAAAACAATATTTATTCTCTGATGTTTTGGTTGGTGCAATATCCGGTACACTACTAAATCTGTTATAGATAAAAAGTTAAACAAATCAACCTCAGTTTTATACATGTTATAGGATAAAAACTTACATTTCATTAAAAATTCTAGAAACACAGCTGGTCTCAAAATTGCTTAAAGATAAAAAAAACATTGTTACCCAAAATATCAGCCAATGCATTCCATAAAGAGGATAAAACTTCTGATAGCAGTACTGGATCAGTTGGCAAATAAGGATTCTTGCACATAATCATTTGCCATTCTCGTTTAGTGAAAATATGAGTAGGATAAGAACAGGAAAAAGTCAAAATTATTATTGATAAAAGTACTCTATCAACAATAAATAGAAATTGTTAACATAAACATTACAGCATTATCCAATATTGTTACGTTCACAAATATTTACAAAATTTCGGTAAAATCACTCCATTTCAGTCCTTTAGCCTTTGCTTTCTCAAGTGATTCTATCTGGAATTTTTTGAATCTCTGCAATGCATTTATTGCACCAACTTCCCACTAAAAGTGAAAAATAAACTGTTAAAACATGCAGAGTAAAGCATTAGAGTCTTGGTATAAGGCATACCTCCTTTGTTCACTCCTTTAATATTTTAGTTTCAATACTCGTAAAGTTAAACTTTATATCTTCATCTTCAGGCACTATACAAGAATAAGACAATTCTGAAGAAGTTTTGCTATTATCTGTTTTTGTCTAAACATATAAAATATATTTATATATAAGTTTTATGTTCTCTTAGCTTTTATCACCCTACCTTTTTATGTTCCAACAATTCAGTTTTTTCACTTAATATATCCTGTGAATATATGTATTCAGTAAGTTATTAGTAAGAAAAAGCATTAGAGTAATCATAAATATATCCAGTTGTTTGACTGTTACAAACAATTCAAACTTTGATAACTAAAAAAATTACTATTATACCTCACCATCTCAGTTAGTAGTTGCATTGCTTGAATCTTTTTCCTGTTCAACCAGATTATTGTCTGCATCTACAAATATTTCTCCATCGCCCGACTTTTGCTTCAAAACTATTACTCTACATAATAGAGAAAGGTTTAAATATATGTAACATAATATTAGTAATATTAAATTACAAATCTGGTCCGTTTAATCTTAGGACCGTCCTGGACTCGAATTCTTAAATCATGTGAAAACACAATACATTCATACAGGATTCCAGATCCTGAATTAGATCTTCTGAAAGAGTTCATCCAATCAATTTAATTCTGTATTGTTAAATGATTTGATCCAGGATCTAGATCCTACATAAATGTATTATGTTTCACGTGATTTAAGGACTGAATCCTTACCAATCCCTGAAAGGATCTGCCAGGATCAGTTAAGACTCGATCCCAAAGGACCAATTAACATTCCTACATATTATAGATGTTTAATTGAATTACCAGGTTTGCTAGTTGTTGCATTGTTCGAATCTTGTTCGGATACATAAAACGGATTATTTTCTGCATCTACGAATATTTCTCCTCCTGACTTCCACTTCAAAACTATTATTCCACTTAATAGCGATAGAGAAAAGTTTAAATATATAATACATAACATAAGGCCACGAAATGTTAATTTTTCGTTTTTTAAAAAAAAATTTTTTTTTAAGCTCCAATTATTCCATATGGTATCACCGATAGTCTATCTATAAAAAAAATAATCCGACCCACCAACTAGGATTTCGTCAAAACGAAAAATTAACTTTGTGTAGCCTAATATAGATGTTTTTGAGTGCATTATCAGAATTACCAGGTTTGTTAGTTGTTGCATTGTTCGAATCTCTTTCTTGTTCGGATTAGTAATGCCTGACGAAACCATGTGATGCTAATTATCACGCGCTTATACGGTACTTATAAAAAATCAAAATAGATTGTTGATTTTTATATATTGTACCACGTGACAATTAGCATCACATGGTTTCGTCAGGCATCACTAGTTCGATACGTAAAATGGATTATTCTCCGCATCAACAACTATTTTTCATTCCACATAATGGAGAATAGTTTAACCATATAATACATAACATAATATAGGTAAGTGTATTTGAATGAATTACCAGGTTTTTAGTCTCACCCGTTTCCTTAACCGGCGTTTTTTTCAACATCTCTATAATGTTCGAGCGAGTTTTCCAAAAACTCTTACTTTGTCGGAATTTGCAGACTTCTAAATGCGTAGTAATAAAAAGAAAGACTGTTAACCTTTGGACGCAAACCAAAAGATCAAGTAGACTTCTAAATATAGAAAAAAAGGGAGGCCAAATATCATGTAAACTTCTAAATGTGTAGTAATATAAAGAAATAAAAAGGAAGCCCTGAGGACGCAACCCCAGGAGTTCAGTCGCAGCCTAGCACTTTCAGCGTTTGTGACGGGAGAACATAGGCGCGCTTGCCCTAGACTCGACTAGACCAAACATTCGGACTCGACCTAGCCATCTGTGGTCCCGAAACAAAACTAATAAAAAAAATAAATAAATAAAAAAAAGGCCGAGAAGTGCCTCGAGGACGCAACCTAGCACTTTCAGCGTTTGTGGCCCTAGACTCGACTAGACCAAACATTCGGACCCGACCTAGCCATCTGTGGTCCCGAAACAAAACTAATAAAATAAATAAATAAATAAAAAAAGGCCGAGAAGTGCCCCGAGGACGCAACCTAGCACTTTCAGCGTTTGTGACGGGAGAACATAGGCGCGCTTGCCCTAGACTCGACTAGACCAAACATTTGGACTCAACCTAGCCATCTGTGGTCCCGAAACAGAACTAATAAAAAAAAATAAATAAATAAAAAAAGGCCAAGAAGTGCCCCAAGGACGCAACCCCAGGAGTTCAGACGCAGCCTAGCACTTTCAGCGTTTGTGACGGGAGAACATAGGCACGCTTGCCCTAGACCCGACTAGACCAAACATTCGGACTCGACCTAGCCATCTGTGGTCCCGAAACAAAACTAATAAAAAAAAAGTGTAGTAATAAAAAGGAGGCCGAGAAGTGCCCTGAGGACGCAACCCCAGGAGTTCAGACGTAGCCTAGCACTTTCAGCGTTTGTGAGGAGAGAACATAGGCGTGCTTGCCCTAGACTCGACTAGATCAAACAATTCGGACTCGACTAGACCAAACAATTCGGACTCGACCTAGCCTTCTGTGGCCCCGAAACAAAATTAATAAAAAAAAAAGTCTAACCTTGAATGACTTCAAACAACTCTCGGCCGTTTGTTGAATTAACTCATAGTTGTTGTAAGGCTCCAGTAATTGAGGATTTTTATAATTTCTTCAAGGCAAATATTGTATCTCCTGTTCTCCTCTTCTTTGTCACCGAAATCGCCTGTATATTGTACTATGCTCCATTGTAAAAATCCTATCAATTCCCATTCTACATCTTTTTGAAAGTAAGGAAGCCTTTGCCTCCAGCGGGTGGTTTCATCAGCCATTAAAGAAAAATTGTTCGTGCTATGGAATAAGTCTATTCGATTAATAATGTGCCAAATAAGACGCGACAAACAATTGTAATAAATGAAAATTGATTATTGTTTGTCGCGTCTTATTCTTGACTCCGATCACTATGTAAATTTTGTGATTATTGCGAATTTGTACTACACTTGCGATCAGATGATTCAGTTTTATCATCAGATGATTCAATTTTATCACAAAATTTTGCTATTACCTCTCTTCTGTACTTGCAATCGTTAATTGAGTAGAGGTAAATGAGCAGAAGGTAAATCAACACAATCGGCATTTTAATTTTAAAACTAGATAAATTTTATACTAAATTTTCTGTTATTTGTGGTTTTTAAAAGGGTATTAGGTTTTCAGACTCTTCAAACACCAATATAATTCTTTAAAAAGGTATTAGGTGTTCAATTATATAATTGTTTTTTCTATTATTGAGAATTACAGAATTGCTAACATATATAATACATTTTATATTGCAGAATTTGTCGTATATAATCAAACTGTGGTAGCCTTAATCGCTGGTGCACCATATTGTTGTATAAAATTTTTTTGCTAGTCTAAATTCGTGTATTTTCATAGTAACGATTGGTTAAAAGTAACTTGTATTCTGCCTAGATATTTAATTAGTAAAAAAGGTATTGGCTTTCACTATTGTTAGGGTTGTTTGCATAACAAATTACAATATATACAATTAGGAGTTTTTCTAATACATTCTCTAATATATTTATTATCTTTTATTTCATATTTAGAGCATTCTCAAGCACATTAACTAATGGGTCAAAAATGTATTGGAATATGTCGGAAATTAAGTATTTTTAATCGATCAAACGTCCTTGTTATGGTTTTTAATATTGTTAGGGTTATTTACATAACAAATTAAAATATATATCGTACGATTGAGAATTTTTTAATAATCTAACGTATTTATTTATTTTATTTCATATTTTAAGGCATTCTTAAGCGCTTCAATTAATAGATCAAAGGGTGTTCTTAAGCGCCTAAATCAATTGATCGAAATAAAATTTTAAATAGTCAGGCCAAAAAAATTGAACAAGTGAGTTGCCGCTTCACTGAAAAAAGGTTGAAGGTGCAGACCATTTTTTTTTTCATAGTTAACGATAATTGGCCAAAACTATTTATTAATAGAGTAAAAAAAAGGTTGCTCAAACACTTTACTTTATGTCATGGTTCTTTAGTGAAATTATAATCGTCAAAAAATTATTGTATTACTTATCACTAATAAAAAATTCTAGGAAAATCAAAGAGCAAAACTCGTTATTTCCTAACTTTACGCCAATAATAATTTTATATATTCATTTTATTTTTTTATTAAAAATTTTTAGGGAACAAATATTTCTACACCCTTGTAAATTATATAGTTATGAAATTATATCAATATTGCGATGTGTGATTCAAACACACCGGCTTAAAAATTGAGTAATGTAATACGATACTTCATTTTTGCTGCAACTATAATACACTTTATGTATTATGTTCGTGATCAAAGGGTGTTGGAAATACCTGTTCCAAATTCTTATATTCAATTGTTGCTGTAAACAGTATATGAATATTCATAAAGTCTGTAAAATGAAAAATTGGGCACTTGGAGTTGCCAAAGTTACATTTGTTTGTCGAAGTGTTGCCAAAGAAGGAATAAACTATTACTGCGAAGAAACATATGGGTATTTCCCTTCTGCTATCGAGCAACCTACGCAGTTGTTTATAGAATCGTGCAACATGCTCTTTCTTTCTTATTTTTCATTTACTTTTTGTATTATGACTGTTCCGACAGCCCATAAATTATCATTATGTTGTGACTGTCGTCTCAACAGGCCACATTTAGCATACAATTCTAACGGATCTCACCGCCTACTCTTATTTATGACTGCCATCCCGGCAGGCCACAAAAATTATGCGTCGCTCTAACGCGGGTAGGGTAGGAGTGATCGATATAACCAGACGAAAGTCGGGTTCGCATTATTTTTCCACTTACTAAATATACTAGATACAGTATTTGATCCGTGTCCTGACAAAATGCTATCTGGTATGATCATAGCGGAGTTTGATGCATGAAATTCAACGTGAAAAATCTATTCTATCCGATTTTCTAAAACGGTAAATTTTTTTACAGGGACACCTGGCAAAAATTAACCCGAATGATTATTCTGCCGATTCGATAAGTTATATATTTCGGGAATAATAATAAT
>CAJVPY010004546.1:0-12490 GCA_910591965.1 Dentiscutata erythropus | reverse complement strand
GGCCTCCGGCCACGTGATTTTACTATTATTCTGTGGAATACACCGTATCCACCGATATCCATTAAATAACAAGTATATACTCAGTCATCGTAAATTAGCCAAGCGAGTTAAGATTGATAGTAAAGACCCACGAATACACGGTAGTTTGGGTAACTCCGTGACAATAATTTTTTTAAAAGTATATACTTATTTAAATATTTAAATAACTATTTACTGGTAAATATTTATAAAAGAAGTTAATTTTATATTTATTTTTCTGATTCGAAATTTAAATCAGAAAATTAGTTTTTTAAACACTCATTTATTTTCGAAATAAGTTAATTCTGAAACTTCCAATATTAAAATTTAAAGAGCCCAATTTTTATGTTCTTATAATATGCTAAAATATACGTAGATATCTTTTTTACTTTTTAATAACCTTTATATGCAATTTATATCAATATCCAATTTGACTTACTGTATTACGTTGAATATTATAATAATTCTAAACAATTTATCTAGCTTATACTGTAATAGTTTGATTTTTTCAATTTAGCTTTTTAACAAGTATATGTAGGCAAGGTGCAACAAATGGTGCAAAAGGAGAAATTGTCAAATTTTCAAAAGAAATTTTTCTACAGTACATAAATCAAGATTAGGGCTATTTTTCACTTAAGACACAAAAGTAGTTGTATTGAAACATTTACAGTATAGCCCTTTAAAGTTTTTATTTCTTATGATTTATTATAAAACTACGAACTTTTTTTGTTGATTTCCCTCTTTGTAGTCCATATGTATGGCGAACAATACATATAACATTAATTACATCGATGTTCTCCAAAAATAAATGCTTACCTAGAGGAATTTAATGTTAACTATGTCAGTATAGGATAAATTTTAAAAAAGCACCTCATTTTGATATGGGTTTGAATCGTGTGTTAATTAATTAATTGTCACTTATTAATTGATAAATTTTAAAATGTAAAAGGTCATTTATCGTATAGCATTGCTTATAGAATTCTATTAAATAATACATCCATGTTTGATACTTAGATGCTAAATGGAATTCTATAAATCAAACCCAGTTTTTTTTCAAAAATCTATAAATTATAATACAATAATTATCTTGTTATCTGAATAATTTAAAATATCCAGATAGAAAATTTCTGGTTTCCTTTAAACTTTTTAGTAACTTAAAATTAGCCATTCATTATAAATCTAGTGCTATATTTATAAGTTATTATTGTCCGGCAGTTGTTACTGCCATATGTATTTGATCATATTAAATAAATAACGTAACTCTAGAATGATATAAACTCGTAATTTTGTTTTTCCCTTAATTTTTATATGTATAAATTTTTTAATTTTATCAATTATTTATAGCATATTGGGTTTAAAACAGAATAAAAAAAGAAAAATAACCGTACAAATATGATCAAAATTTGGTATGGCAGTAACAACATGGCCGTATAATAATAGATTGTACTATATAATATAAGAAATTATTCATTAACTTTTATTACATCTAAACTAGATAAAAAAAAACAGGTTAAATCATTTTTTCGTCGATTAAAGCAGGTAATTGTCCATAAGTACATTATAACCTCGATATAACGAACCAAAAGTGGATATTTTTTTCAGCTAGAATTTTAATCGAATTACAATTTGTTTGTAAGAAAATTACCTTGATATAAAAATTACATTGATAAAAGGAAATATTTATAGTATAACGAAACTTTCGTGTAACACTATCAATTAATTTTTATATTGGAACACATCATACAAAGAATGGTTTATAAATATATATATATATATTCGTGATATTATTTGTAAACCGAATATTTTATAAGACCCTGATATGTTGGAATATAGATATAACGAGGTAAAACCTTCAGCTTCAGAGCTTCGATACATAGAGGTTATACTGTAGTTTTCATAGATTTTGCGTTCGACTAATATTAAATTAATTTAGACAAGCTGATTATAGTAGATTTCTGCCCGACCATAAAAAACATGATTTTAATTGGCTGATACTAAATAAGGTGGCTGCGCTATGTTGTCACGCAAAACTAGTAATGTTTGGGTAGTATTCGAAACTGCATGCAATATTTTTTACTGAGAGGTATGGATTTAGTACTTTAAAAGCATAAAAAATTGGTGTATTTAAATGTGACAATCAATCAGGAATATGTTACCATTATGCATTAATAATCCAAATAGGAAAATCAAAGTTCGGAAAGAGATTTCCATTATCGTTATCGTTATACAAATTAGGAAGAACTATAAATAAAATTTGGAATAATTAGGAATGGTTATATAAACTGTACACAAATAAACCCCAACAAAATAAAAGATAACCGAAATCAATTGCCCGGGTAACTTATTTATACAAGTTAAAGTAATTTCTAGCGTCAAAGAGCATCTATATTCGCTACGCAATAATAATAAAAAATAATCTGTAATCTCAATAAATTCACAGAAATAAGTGGTTTGTTATTTATAAGTTTCGCTTGCTTTATAATTTATTTGATTTGATTGGCCAACAATCACATTTTGTTCAACATAAATTGGTCAATCATATAAATACCTTCGAGTGAAAGAAAATATACAAATAAAACTATGAAAATCTGCGTTTATACCACGGGCATGATAAATCAGATTCCACACCATTTAAAACTACGTCCAACAGAATTCCGTATTTGCACGCGTCATTTAAATCTTAAGATAATTATACATTTCGTTTCATTCCGTTACTGGTTGCTACGTAAAACTTTATAGTATGTGTGCGCATTTGTTTGGGCTGCCTGTCGCACGAACACTCAATAGATTAAATTTAAGAAATCTCCGAAACTAATTCAATAAGGATAAAATTCTTTTTTTATGTTGGTAATTTGTCCAATGTCTAAAATACCTTTAATGAAAATTGGCATTATAGTCACAATATTATGTACATTACTAAGTTATTAAATAGAATATCCTGCTGATGAAATACATTCTCTAACGTATTACTTATTGCCAATTATAGGCCAAATAAATAGTAATAATTATAATATTTCATCAGTAATATAACAGAGTAGCGGCCTTCATATATTCAATGCAGCAAGTTATCCAAATGGACCAATAATCTTACGATTAATTCGTGATGGTGAAAATAACTCTTATGAACCTTACTTGCACCTAAGGTTAATATACCCAAATATTATGGCCATCAACATTAGTACAAATAATATCAATATAACTGCGATTCCTACTTTTAATTTTTGCCCGATTGCAACTAATCCTCCACGTGATCTGATTCGTATTTTTCCCTTGTCATATAATCATACCATGATCGCATTTTTGCAAAATAATACTGAGTATGGTCCAGAAACACATGAAGAAATTGGAAAGTTTATTGATTGGAGCGGGAATGTTATCCAGTAAGAAGGCGTGTCCTTTTTTTTTATGTATATTAATTTATATTCAGTATTAATTCTAACCTACATGCAATCTTGAATTCGCATAATGTAACAACTATCTATTGTACAATCTAATAAAGAGAACTGAGCCTTGGATATATTAATTTTACTACAAGCGATACATCATCACGGGTACATTAGTGTTTTATTCTTCTCAGAAATATGGATTTATATGGGTTAACCATGTGTCTCAAAAAAAAACTACATAAAATGAAAAAGATGGTTAGGATTAGGATTTGATTGGAACAATTTAGCTTCTATTAGTGTTAAAATTTTTTTAATTAGGTTACAAAACTTTTTGGTATTGTTCAAGTTTTAAAATCAAAATTCATCGATTTGAAATTGTTGTTAACCAGTCATGCACATAGTGCACCCTGCACCAAAATAAATGCTCTTTTAAAAAAAATCCGAACCTAGTTTCCTGTAGGTTTTATTTTGGGTACTACACGTTTAATATACATGATTTTCTTTCCACCCACAAATCATATTTATATGTAAATTTATTTACTTATTACTCTCAAAAGAATCTATTACTATCTTCACTATCATCAGAAATTTCTATATGTGCAATAGATTTACTTAATTCTTTGCGTGTTAATGATCTTACTTGTATACATGTGGCCTGCATGTTTTGGTGAATTAAATGGAATTTCACTAATTATTTTGTCAGATTCCAAAAACTGTCTTGTAATTTCGTCCACATAATCTAAGCCTTTTATTTTATCAAGCCAATAAATAATTTGCTTTTTGATTTGGTTTATGTCGTCTGTACCTTTTATTTTGTCAAGCCAATAATTATTAATTTCTTTTACATTATCTGAACCTTTTATCTTATTAAGCAAATGTTTAATTTGTTTTTTAATTTCGTCTACATCATTCGGAGCTTTTATTTTATCAAGACAATAACTAATTTCATGTTTTTTAATTTCATTTACTTTATCCAAGACTTTGATTTCATCAAGCCAATTAAGCCAATCACGTTCTATAATCTTGTCTATGCTAACTGAACCTTTTTTATCGAGCCAATATTTAATTTTATGGTTTATAATCTTATTTATGTTATCTGGACCATTTATTTTATCAAGCCAATCACTAAGCTGCTTTTTAATTTCATCCACGTCTTTTGAACCTTTTATTTTATCAAGATTTATAATTTCTTCATCATTCAAAACTTTTATTTCATCGAACCAACATTTAATTTTATATTTTAAAATTTCGTTAACGTTATCTGAAACTTTTACTTCATCAATCTAACGATTAATTTGATGTCTTATAAATAAATTTACAGAATCTGAACTAATCCAATCTTTCAATCGTTTTATAATTTCGCCTACATTGTCTAAATTGTCTAAAGCTTTTATTTCATCAAGCCAACATTTAATATTAATTTTGTCTGGACCTCAACCCAACATTTAATTTTATGTTTTATGATTTCGTTTACATAATATGAGCCTCTTGTTTTATCAAGTTGATCATTAATTTGTTTTTTAATTACGTCTACATTTTCTGAAGCATCTATTTCATCAAGCCAATATTTAAGTCGGTTTATAATTTCGTCTACATTATCTGAAACTGTTATTTCATCAAGCCAGCATTTAATTTTATATTTTGAAAATTCGTTTGCGTCCTCTGAATCTTTTAATTCAAGCAGATCGTTAATTTGTTTTTTAATTTCGTCTACGTCCTCTGAATCATTTATTTTATTATCATACCAATATTTAAGTTGGTTTATAATTTCTTCTATATTATCTGAATCTTTATTTTAACCCGCAAATAATCAATTTCACGTTTTTTAACTTCGTCTAAGTTTATTTTATCAATTCCATATTTAATTTTACGTTTTATAACTTCATGTACGTAATCTGAACCTTTTATTTTGTCAAGCCAATCATTAAATTCATTAAAAATATTATAGGCAGTAGGTCGTATTTGCGGATTTGAATTTGTGCATTGCTTTGATAATTCGATATAGCAATTAGGAGTTTTATCTGCGAATTCTGGACGTAATCCTTGAACCCAAATTTTTATTGCAAGATCAACATTAAATATATACTAATACCCATCAAAAGGTCTTTGCCTGGTCGACATTTCTGACATAATAATACCAAAGCTGTAAATATCCGCTTTTGATGTAAATTGTTCGCCTGATAAAACTTCCGGAGCAACATAGGGCATGACTCCATAAATATTGCCTTTTGAGACTTTTTCATCCTCCTTTATTGATAGTCCTAGGTCTGATATGTAAGATCGCATACTTTATCTAGTAAAATATTACCACTGTGAAGGTCTCTATGAATATATCCTGATAATGAAGGTCGCGTAACTCTTCTGAAATACTGACAAATAGTTTTAATTTAGTCTGCCATGTAAGTTTCTTAAATTTTGACTTTAAAAATTGGTGAAGATTTCCACTATCGGCATACTAAGCTACCATCATGTATTCATTAGATCTTGTATTTTGAGTTAAGCCATAAACTTTAAGTTTTATACCCATTAAACTGCATCTTATGTGATTATTGAACTTGTAAATTTATATGAATGAATTAATAATTATCGTCATATCTTAATACTGGAATTGTTAATGCTGAAATTTGATCCATTTAATATTGTATAAAATTAAAAAATTTGAGGTAAAATTGTTCAGTTTTTTAAGTATATCAAACTTAAGATTAGGTTGTTAATAGGAAAGTATAAATGGATTTTAATCACATCGTATGTTCAAATTGAAATCCAAATTTCAGCATTAACTAATTTCAGTGTGACAATTATAGATCTAACTTACTTCTTTCAATCTGAAATCAAAACTAGGCAATGTTTTAAGTGCAACTTCACTAGATGGTTCGCGTGTCCTGACATAACGCCCATCAGCATAATCAAATTTTCGTATGCCATCCAACCAGGAGGTTGCTAAATATACGGAGCCAAATCCTCCTTCATCAATTTTTCGAATATTATCTAGTCTTTTAAATGGAATCCATTCAATTACCTTTGTATATGCTAAGGCTTTAAGTTGAAATTCTTTAATGCAATTATCAACATCCTTATTTCCACTTGTCCATATTTGAGTTTCATTATAGGAATCGCATGTTTGGCACCATGCTTCGCTTGTGTTATTTTTATTACAACGTTTGCATATTCCATAACCTAAATAAAAATATATTTTTTAGTATAAAATATTGTAATAGATTAATTGAATAAAGTACCTTTAAGTCCACCCGCTATTATTTGTGTATTAATAATTTTCGAAGTATATATATGATCTGGATGACTTGGTAAGGTAATTGGTAAAGTTTTAATTAATTTATCTGCACCCAAGAATTGCCTTTTAATTTTATTTTTTTTATCCGAACTTTCTATACTTTTATTCCATTCTTTAAGTATCCAACAAACTTTCCGAGCATTAGGCCGATTATTTGGATTCAAATCCATGCATTGCTTAGCTAATTCAATATAGCATTCAGGAGTTCCAATTGCAAATTTAGGATGTAATCCATTGCAAATACTTAGCGCGAGTTCAGTATTAAATTGATAACCGTCAAAAGGTCTTTGTCCAGTTGACATCTCTGACATGATAACGCCAAAACCATAAATATCAGCAGCTTGTGTAAACTTTTGACCCGATAAGACTTCTGGAGCAACATAAGGCATAACTCCATTAACACCCTCTAGTTCATTTTTGTCGGTCTCTTTAGACAATCCTAGATCTGAGATGTAAAATTGTGCATTCTCATCAATGCATTGGTCTTGCAAAATGTTACCACTATGAAAATCAGCGTAAATGTATCCTGCATAACTATGAATATTAAATAATTCATTTGAAATAACTTTAAGTATTTGTAATTTAGTTTGCCATGTAAGTTTACTAAAGTTCTTTTTCAAATATTTATTAAGACTTCCATTGTTAGCATATTGAAATACCATCAAGTATTCATTTGTTTTTGTATTTTGTGTTATTTCATATATTGCGAGCTTACTATTATTTAGTTTACATTTCATAAGACATTTAAACTTAAAGTTTAAACAATGAATTAGTTCAACAAGCTTTAATAAATTATTAGGCAATAAATTAACTTACTTCTTTTAAAAAATTAAAATTGTCTTCTTTAGAGCTGGCCAATGCTTTGAGTGCAACGATACTATTTGGTCACGTGATCGTTTATACTTATTATTTTTAATTGGTACAATTTTTCGTATGCCATCCAACCAGGTTCCTGAACATATAGAACCAAATTCACCTTTACCAATTTCTTTAACATCAGATAACCTATTAAATGGAATCCATTCTATCGCATCTTCATATGCAAGAATTCTAATTTGGAATGCTTTCACGCAATCATCAATATTCTTATTTCTACTTGTCCACCTTGTTGCTATGTCAGGGTCGCATGACAGACACCATGCTTGTTTCGTATTATCTTCATTACAATGTGCACAATTTTTATATTCAGATCGTCTATATAACAATAATAATAGATATGTATTTATTCATTATGTTTTTAACTTATATCGAACATAAATAATTTTTATACTCACCGACTAAATTATACGAATGAATGATTTGTACGCAATAGTAATTAGTATTTATGTTCTTGTTTTGTGACCTTTTTTTGCGGCTTTTATTTCTAGAAATTATTAAATGTTCTTTATACTTACAGACTAAATTAATGTGAATGAAATGATTTATAAGTATTTATATTCTTGTTTGTGAGCTTGTGCTGTTCTTATTTTTAGAAGGTGTTAAATATTCTTTATACTCACATGCTAAATTAAATTATTTGTACGAAATGGTAAATAAGCAGCTACATTCTTGTTTTAGTGAACATGTTTTGCTGTTTTTATTTTTAGAAAATATCAAATATTCTTTATACACACCCACTGAATTAATGCGAATTAAATGATTTGTAAATATTGGTAAACAAGTATTTATGCTCTTGTTTCGTGAATGTTTTGCTGCTTTTATTTCTAAAAATTATTAAATATTCTTTACTCACCCACTAAATTAATGTAGATGTAATGATTTATACATAATGATTTATACATAATGGTAAATAAGTATTCATGTTCATGTTTTATGAACTTGTCCTGCTGTTTTTATTTATAGAAATTATTAAATGTTCTTTATACTCACAAGCTTAATAAACGAGTAATGCGAATGAAATGATTTATACACAATGGTAAATAAGTATTCAGGTTCTTTGTTTTTTGAATTTGTTTTACTAGAAATCAATAAATGTTCCTTTATACTCACTAACTAAATTAATGCGAATAAAATGATTTGTACGTAATGGTAGATAAGTATTTATGTTCTTGTTTTGTGAACTTGGTTTATTATATGCTCCTTATACTCACCCACTAAATTAACATGAATGAAAATGATATGCACGTAATGGCGAATGAGTAGTTATGTTCATGTTTTGTGAACTTATTTTGCTGTTTTTATTTCTAGAAATTATTAAATATTTTTATACGCACGAGCTGAATGAAATGATTAATGCGAATGATTTGTACATAAATAAGTATTTATATCTTATTTATTGAATGTTTTTATTTATTTACATACATTAATAATACTCACATTCTGAATGAAATGTTTAATGATTTGTACGTAATGGTAGATAAGTATTTATGTTCTAGCTTGCTTTGCTGTTTTATTTCTAGAAATTATAAATGTTCTTTATACTCACTCACTGAATGAAATGATTAATGCGAATGAATGATTTGCGCTTAATGGTAAATAAGTATTTATGCTTTGTTTTGTGAAAAATGGGGGCTTTGCCTTGAAAATCAAGTTATGGAACATATGATTTACTATGTCCCATAACGTGATTTTCAAGGCAAAGACCCCAAAATGTTCTTTATACTCACGGGCTAAAATAACCAAAAATAAATATTTATGAATTTATAATTGTTGATAATTGGATTAATAATAAATGCCTTTATGCTTACTCCCTGATAATTCAATTGTGTAAGAAATCTTGCTTTAAATAAAGAATAAACATAAGAAAAAAACAAAATTTAGCTCACTTTTTAATCCATTCCCAAAAATTATCTCCATTTTTTTCCACGTCAATTTTATAAAGGTAACAAATTGCAGTTTTCCAAATTCCCATAGAATTTCCTGCCTCAGCTGACTTCAGATAATATGAAAACGCTTTATGCTTATCGACTTCAACTCCAATTCCTAAATAATAACAATAACCAACTTGATACATTCCGTTAGAATTATTCATTTCTGCCGATTTCAGATAATGTGTGAATGCCTTGTTTTCATTCTTTTCAGCTCCAATTCCAAACTCGTAACAATATCCAAGTCTGTACATTCCCTCTGGATCGTTCATATCTGCTATTTGTTGACAATCAGTGAAATTTAGTTGATTAAAATCATTGATTAATTTTGCCATGTCTTCATTTGACATTTTTGGTTCGTAAAAAAAAAATAAAAATGAAAAAAGAATGAATCATAAAAATAAGTTAAGTATGCGGTATTTTGACTCACTGTACTATGGTTTTACAATATAGTTAATTGGCAGCAATATAACCTAAATTATACCTACTAGGTGTCTCGCTGTTGTTGAACAACGGGATAACATAATAAATGATGCTACACATACTATGCATGTGACGACCGGCTTTACTTATTTGTGCCGGTAATACGAGTGAAATAGTGATGGCGCAAAAATTTGGCGATCCCGTGATTTTTATTAAATCCGATTGTAAGGTCAATGTGTAACATACGTACAAAGGCGAAAAAAAAAACCAGAAATACGCAAGGGAAATTGGTCTTTGTTATTTATCAAAAGTTTTAGCACAAAAATTTAGATATATTCTTTCTACTGCAAACGAAAATTAGGATATCATTGTTATTGAATTATTCTGACTTCCGAGCAATTTTTAGAGTTCTGTAGATTATGAGATATCGGAGAGCATTTTGTCTCGAATCGATCACAGGGGCATCATTATTTATTGATTTATTGTATGATATATGTAGGTAGTATTTTCGATTAGTAATCATTATAGTATTTAAGGAGAACATATTTTTTTCCAGATAAAGTAGCTCTGATTTTTCTGCTGACCCGACTTTGACTGGTTTATTCGTCCCGCCCTACCCAACCTGGGAATGTTGCTCTGGTAGTCTGCATAATGTTTAATCTGATGGCCTGTTGTGACGACAATCATTGCTTAGTTTATTGGATGAATTATAGCAGGTCGGACGACAGTTATTCGCGAAGAAATTACACATAGTACATAGCATCTTTCTGAACAGCAGCATTCTGATTATAATCTAGTATAGTCATTGCTTTGTTTTAGATGAATTATGGCCTCATAATATCGGTTTTGGAGCAGAAGTAGCCTGTCAGGATGATAATCATGAAGAAATTTTCTGAATTGTTTGGTTTTCTTTTATTTCACTCTGTATAACAGGCAGTATCATTTAGGGAACAATCTATTATAGATTGCTTAATCGATTTTAGATGAATCATGGATGTTGGACGATAGTTAGAAGTGGCCTGTCAGAGCGATAGTCATAGCACCTTGCCTAGATTTGTTAGAAGAGTGAGTTAAGGTTTTTTACAGTTGATTTTAAATGAATTCAGATAAATTAGGGCCTGTCAGGATGATATTCATAATTTAATTCTTGAGTAGAAGTGGCTTGTTGAGATGACAGTCACGAAGAAATTTATTGCTATATAGTAGCACTTAAAGGATATACTACTATAGTTATTGCTTAGTTGGGTTTAGAGAAATTTAGATGAATTGTGTCCTGTCGGATGACAGTCATAATTTTGGTTCTGGAGTAGATGTGGCCTGTCAGGATAATAGTCAGAAGAATTTCCTTGCATTTTTCTAGATTGTTTGAAGAAGACTAAGGATTTTTTCCGAGTAGAATTGTCTGGTTTTCTTTTCACCTCACCCTGTCCAATAGACTGTAGTATTTAGGGTATAATCTAGTATAATTATTGCTCAGTTGATTTTAGATAAATGATGGCCCACCAGACAACAGTCAGAAGTGGCCTGCCAGGGCAACTGCTACAAGAATTATTGCATGATATATATGATATAGCACCTTGCCTTTAGAGAATATTCTAGTATAGTTACTGCTTAGCTGATTTTATAAATTATGGCCTATCAGATGGCAGTCAGTTTGAAGTAGATGCGACTGTCAGGATGACAGTCATGAAGAAATTTTCTTACATTGGACATAGCACCTTGTCTAGATTATTAGAAGAGGGTTAAGGGTTTTATGGATATCCCACCCTATATAATAGACAGCAGCATTTAGAGAATATTCCAGTATAGTTATCGCTTTTGATATTAGGGGAATTATGGCCTATTGGGCAATAGTCATAATTTAGTTTTGAAGTGGAAGTGGCCTGTTGGAATAACAGTTATGGAGAAAATTTCTTGCATTGTGCAAAGCACCTTGTCTAGTATGTTAAAAGTTTTTTCCAGATAGAATTTTTTTGGTTTATCCTATCTGTACGATAAATAGTAGCATTAGAGGGTATTCTAGTATAGTCACCACTTAGTTGATTTAGATGAATTATGTCTTATAGATAACAGTTATATTTTTAAGTTTGAAGTAGAAGTGGCCTGTTGGGATAACGGCCACTAAGAGAGTTTCTTGCATTGTGCAGAGCACCTTGTCTAGAAAAGGGTTAGAGATTTATGGATAAAATTGTCTGTTTATTTTTTATTCCATCCTATATGACAGTATTTAGAAGATATTCTAGTATAGCCATTACTTAGTTGGTTTTAATTTGCAAAAATATTTTAGATGATTAATCCAATTGCTGAATTTAGGGAGAATTTACTTAATAATTCCTTCTAATTTAATAAAATAAATTATTTGGATTTTGATTCACATAAGATATCAAATATCTGAAGGTTTTTTTTATTCCTTATGAACATAAATTTAGAAATTTATGTTCCTAAAAAAAAATTAATGTTTATTAATAAATTTTTTTCTCCTTTTCTTTCATATCTTTTCTTTAGAAATTATCGGATATTTGCTCAAATTTTTGTCCTGTTCTTCTTGTCTTTTAAGTTCATTC
>CAJVPY010004545.1:0-12492 GCA_910591965.1 Dentiscutata erythropus | reverse complement strand
CTACGCAATTTCATAGATCATCAGATCATCACCGCTGATTCGTTATGTGACAAAAGAGAAGATACTGCGGCTGCTGCGGCTATTTCGTAGATCATCACCCGAACTTCGGGGGGGTGCTCCTGGCTGATTCCTATCTTATATAAGCTATAAATTTTTTGATTTTTATATTAACGTCACATTACAATAATTTTATTTTATTATAATTGTAATACAATTGTTAAATATATTAATTTTATAATATATTCTATAAGAAATTTTAATTAATTCACTTAAATAAGTTCCAAAGTAAACATTCAATTGTGATACATATAGTATCGTTTTCTGTCATTTTATCCCTCTTGTAAAATTGAAAAGGAGTATTTTCTTGTATACGTATATTTTTACAAGGTATCACAAGTCTGGACAGTAAAACTTCTGCCAGATCTGAATTTTATTGCAGGGGCGCCCGTTACAGGTCTGGACATAAAGTCCTCCACTTCGCTCCGGACAATAAAAAAGTTACTAAAATTGCTAACCAGTAATAATTTGATTATTGTTAATAATTCCTATATGATTACATTAGAAAACTGCATATTGCCTTATATGTAAGATCATAATAAAATTAAACCTTAACTTCTGATAAATTTTGAAATAGAAAATGATACTGCACTGCACATTATCAAGTAGTTTCTAGTTAATAACTCAACTAAATGATTAATAATTAATAATTATTATCGGTATTATTTAAGAGGCCTCATCACTATGTACAGGTACAAATAATTCTAACAATAAGTAAATTTATATTTATGAGAAACACGCAAGAATCGAACAGCATATATGAATTTGAAGAACTAAGATAAGTGACACAAAAATATCTCTTAAGCACGAAGAGCAAACAATCTAACAAATACTTTATTTATTATATAGGCTCTGGACCATAATGGTTCTCATTTCCTAATTATTAAAACAAAAGTCCAGCACCTAAAGTTATAAAAATTATAATTATATACCGGGTTGGCAAAAAGTGACTGAACAGTGACGTTTTTAATCACTATGATTATCATTTTAACGTTTAGTAATCCTGTAATCATTGCAATAAATTAAAAATTGTAATAATTTTGTTAAAATGATAATTACAGTGATTAAAAAAACGTCACTGTTCAGTTACTTTTCACCAACCCGGTATATAAATATCACTGATTAAGTCTATATTATTATAATTATAATGTTATAGTATTATGAGATTGTATCATAACGCTACAAAGATACTATATTATTATGATACAGCATTATAACATTACAATTGTGATATTATGGCATTGCGACATATAATATTTATGGCAATTAGGTTTGCCATAATTAATTCTACCATATGGTAGAATACCGTAATGCCGTATAATTCAGTAATTCTACTGCCAACACTACCTGGACGTGTATGATCTTGAATTTCTTACAAATGCGTGATCCACCAACTTCAAATTCCTGATATTCCTTTAATTAAAAAGGTTAATTTGTCATTTTACCAAAATATTGATATGCTCAAAGGATTTAGTAACGAGAATCATGAATCAATTGGTGGACTATTGTTTGCGTTTTTTAAATGGTGAGTTATTTATGTAATATCTATTTATTATATTTGTTCTACTGTCTTATCACAGCTGATAAAATCAGCAGTTGTTGAAATTTAAATATGAATTTGTAAAAATTTTGGGATTAGTAAAGAAAATATTATTAAATATAAATTTAAATAAATAAATAATATAAAATTAATTAATATTAAAGTTTATATATACAGTACATAAAATATAAAAAGTATTCAATTAATAAGCAAATAAAGTATAATATTTAAAAAAACAATTAGTTTAATATCTTAAATATCAAATTTTATACTTACGCTCTAAATAATTTAATAAAATAATATATAATTATAAAATGTTTAATATTAATAATAAAATAAAAAATTAAAATTAGACCTCATTCGAGGTTTTGTCAATCATTTACTGATCAATTATTAGAAAAGCAAAATTTAAAAACGTATGATGTTTTTTGAACTCTTTACTTACAGTCTAATAATTTAAAAGAAGTTCAGAAATTAATATGTATTATGAGAAAAGCAAATATAAACTTGTATATGATGTTTTTAAATGTCTACGCATACATTCTAGTAATTTAATAGAAGAGTGTAAATATGTTAATAGAGAATTATCGTAAACTGATAATTCTAGAAACGATGTTTATACATACAAACTAACAACTCAATGTTTAAATGTCCAGAAATAAATGTGTATTATTAATTTAATAGAAGAATATAAATATGTTAATAGAAATTATCCTAAACTGGTAATTCTAGAAACAATGTTTATATATACTAACTAACAGCCCAATTTTAAAAATTTAGAAATAAATGTGTATTATTAGAAAAGTAAAATTTAAAATGGCATATAACATCTTTAGAACTTTATACTTACAATCTAGTAATTTAATAGAATTAATATGTATTATTAGAAGGAAAAATATACACATCACACTCGGCGATGTACTAATTTATCACATGTGTATTTAAATTATTATTTGTAGATCTGTGTAACAACAATTTTATATACGTAAAAAATTAATACTAGATTAGGTTAGGGTTAGAGTTAGCGGTTAGGATAGAGTGTAGTATATATCAAAATTTAGTGAGAAATTTATTTTGTTAGAGCTCAAAAGGCAGTTTCATAGATGGCATTTCAAGCTATTTCGAAATTTTAAAAAATTTCTTTATTTTGTTACACAAAATTAATTTGCATGTTACACCTGATCTTAAAATTTAATTGGTCAATTGTTAAAAATATGATGTATAAGCACATCGCAGCATGTGATGCCTAATTAAGTCCTTATTAGAAAAGCAAATTTAAAAACGTATATGATATTTTTAGAAGTTCAGAAATTAATATGTATTATTAGAAACCAAAATTTAAATTTTATACAATTTTTAAAATCTACACTTACATGCTAGCAATTTAATAGAAGAGTATAAATATGTTAATAGTAAATTATAATTCTAGAAATGATGTTTATACATACAGGCTAACAGCCCAATATTTAAAAGTTCAGAAATAAATATATATTATTAGAAAGTAAAAATTTTAAATCATGTACAATATTTTTAGAACTCTATACTTACCCTCTTGTAATTTAATAGAATTAATATATATTATTAGAAAAATAAAATTTATAATCATATAACCAATTTTAGAACCCTATACTTACAATCTAGTAATTTAATAAAAGAGGATTTATGTATTAATAAAGAATTATCATAAACTAATAATTCTAGAACGATGTTTATACTGTACATACAGACTAACAGCCCAATATTTAAAAGTTCGGAAATAAATATATATTATTAGAAAAGTAAATTTATAAATCAAATATTATAATTTTGTGTCTATACTTACATTCTAGTAAATTAACAAAATAGTTATATACCCAACAGAGTTAATGTAACTAGCAAAATTATCATAAAATAATAATTCTATATAGCTAAGTTTACACATACCGGCTAACAGTCCAATATTTAAAAATTCAGAAATTAATATGTTGTATATATAGAATTATTGTAAGGTGATAATTCTAGAAATGAATTTAAACATACAAACTAATAGCCTAATATTTAAAGGTTAGAAATAAATATGTATTATTAGAAAAGTAAAATTTAAAAATCACTCAGGATTTTAAAAGTTTATACTTATATTCTGGCAATTAAGGTAATTAATAAAAAAGTAAATAATAGATACGTATATAACCCAACAGAAATAATGCACCAAGCAAAGTTATTATAAACTGATAATTCTAGTTAACTAAGTTTATACATACCTGCTAATTGCCCAATATTTAAAATTTCAGAAATCAATATGTATTATTAGAAAAGTAAAATTTAAAAATCACCCAGAATTTTAAAAGTTTATACTTACATCCTGGTAATTAAGATAATTAATAAAAAAATAAATAATAGATATATATATAACCCAACAGAAATAATGCACTGAGCAAAGTTATTATAAACTGATAATTCTAGTTAACTAAGTTTATACATACTCACTAATTGTCTAATATTTAAATTTTCAAAAATTAATATGTATTATTAGAAAAGTAAAATTTAAAATAGTATATGATATTTTTTTAAAAGTCTACACTTACTTGCTAGTAATTTAATAGAAGTGTATAAGTAGAAAATTATCACAAACTGATAATTCTAGAAGTTATATTTATACATACATACTAACATCCCAATATTTAAAAGTTCAGAAATCAATATGTATTATTAGAAAATCATATACAACATTTTTGGAACTCTATACTTACTTTCTAATAATTTAATAGAATTAGTATGCATTATTAAAATTTAAAATCATATATGATATTCTTAAACTTTACACTTCTTGCTAGTAATTTAATAGAATAGTATCAAATATTAATAGAGAATTATTGTTAACTGATAATTCTAGAACTGATGCTATACATACCGACTAATAGCCCAATATTTAAAAGTTCAAAAACAAGTATGTATTATTAGAAATATAAAGTTTATAAATCAAACACAATAAATTTAGAAAACTATACTTACACTCTAGTAATTAATTAAAAAGTAATGTAACTAGCAAAAATTATCATAATCACACAATTTTAGATACTTACCTTCTAATAATTAGACAAAATAATATGTAAAAAATACATTATTAAACAATAAATAACATGATTATACTTTCAGAAAATGAGGTTTGTACTTACTCATTAATAGAGTGTCCAAAATAAATAAAAAAAATGCATTATTGAGTTATAAATACAAATAAATAAAAAAATTCAATTTAAAAACGCATAAAAAGCTTTATTTCAAGTTTTGTCAATCTACTAATCAATTCACAGCTCCAAATTTGTTTAAACCTAATATTTTATGCAGAAACTTAAATTTCTTAAGGCGCAATAATTGCATAGTAACTTTGTAGTTACGATTATACTATATCGTTATTATGCAGTTACTGCACCTTAAAAATTTAAGTTTTTGTAAAGTTTTTACACTAATAAGCAGGTAAAAAAAAAATACATGTGTTCTAAATTTTCGCAAGAAACTTACAAGATCATACAATTTAATTGGCAATAGTTAACAAACCCAAAATGTTTTTATGCAAAGTTATATACTTACAGACTAAAATAAAGTAATTACTAGGTTATAAAAGTAAACAAGAGATCTAAGATAACAATATTTATACTTATATTCTATAGTATTAAGTTGTAAAAACAAGTTAAAGCATAATTTAAACATTATAAGATGTTAATTTTAAATAATGAAACTTATACATATGTACTAATAATTTAACAGAATATATTTGAGTATATGTATAATTACAAAAAGTATAAAATAGATCATTTTTAAAATATTTAAAAATCAAAAATTATAATTTAAAGATCGTATAACCTAATGTAATAAACAGATTATTATAAGTTTATATATACCGACTAATAGCCCAATATTTAAAAATTTAAAAATTAATAAATATTATTAGTAAAGCAAAGTTTAAAGAATATTACTAACCATAACCAGCGGTGACCATCACCAGGGTGCTTATATCTCAAAAATGTACTAAGTAAATGGGATCAGATATCCTATCAAAACCTTATATTAGCTCTATATTATATTATATAAAAAAAATTAATAATAATTCTTAATACCCGAACTCTAACCCTAAAAATATTTAGGGGTGGTAATAATCACTGCTGGTTATTTGTAGTAAAACTCAAGTTTAAAATCGTATACTTGCTATAATTTAATAGAAGAGTATAACTATATAAATAGAAAATTATTATAAACTGATATTTCTAGAAATGATGTTGATACATACGTGCTAATAGCCCAATATTTAAAAGTTTAGAAATAAATATGCATTATTAGAAAATTAAAATTTTAAAATCGTATATAATATTTTTAATAGAAGAGTATAAATAAGTTAATAGGGAATTATCGTAAACTAGTAATTCTAGAAAATATATTTACATATATGCGTTAACAGTCCAATATTTAAAAGTTCAGAAATAAATATGTATTGTTAGAAAATTACAAAATTTAAAATTATATATGATATTTTAATAGAAGAGTATAAATATGAGTGGCGGTCAATAGAAATGAGGGATCTGCATATATGAATCATATATATAGATTCATCATTTCTATTAACTGCTGCTCATATGTTAATAGAGAATTATCAAAATTTATAATTCTAGAAATGGGTGTTTATACATACTCTCTAACATTCCAATATTTAAAAGTTCAGAAATAAATATGTATTATTAGAAAAGTAAATTTTAAAATTAAAAATGATATTTTTAGAACTCTAAACTTACTCTCTAATTATTTAGTAGAATTAATATATATTATTAGAAAAGTAAATATAAAATCGTATAAACATTTTAGATCTCTAAACTTACTTTCTTCTAATTTAATAGAATTAATATATATTATTAGAAAACTAAAATTTAAAATTGTATAAATATTTTTAGATCCCTATACTTACAACCTAGTAATTTAATAAAAGTAATATATATTATTAGAAAGTAAAATTTAAAATTGTATAACCATTTTTTGAACTCTATACTTACTCACTGATAATTTAATAGAATTAATATATTATTTAAAAGTAAAATTTAAAATTGTATAAACATTTTTAGAACTCTATACTTACTTTCTAGCAATTTAATAAAATAAATATATATTATTAGAAAAGTAAAATTTAAAATTGTTTATGATATTTTTAAAAGTCTATATTTACAGTCTAATAATTTAATAGAAGAGTATAAATATATTAGTATAGAATTATCGTAAACTGATAATTCTAGAAACGATGTTTATACATACCGACTAGCAACCCAATATTTAAAAGTTCAGAAAATAGATATGTGGGGTCTTTGCCTTGAAAATAACCTTACAGTACATGATGCCATAGAGTTATTTTCAAGGCAAAGACTCTATGTATTACACCAGCAATCATAAGTAGTGCAACACGTAATAAGTTTTATAATAAAACTTAGTAACTATTGAAATTTTCACTCTATAATAAAAATTTTTAGAAAAAATTTTTAAAAATAATTTTTTTAAATCAGAATAAATTTCATCAATTGTAGTTTCTAAAAAATATTTTTTCAGATTTTTTAAAAATTTTTATAGCAAAGTTGTTTAAAGGTCGAAACTCTAGTAAAAAAATTTTTATAAGTATTACTTATAAAATTTTTTTGTTAGAGTTTCGACCTTTGAACAACTTTGCCATAAAAATTTTTAAAAAATCTAAAAAAATATTTTTTAGAAACTACAATTGATGAAATTTATTCTGATTTAAAAAAATTATTTTTAAAAATTTTTATTATAGAGTGAAAATTTCAATAGTTACTAAGTTTTATTATAAAAAAATCACATGTTGCACTACTTATGATTGCTAGTGTATTAGAAAAGTATAATTTAAAATAAATATGATATTTTTAAAAGTCTATACTTACATCCTAATAATTTAATAGAAGAGTATAAATATGTTAATAGAGAATTATCGTAAAATAATAATTCTAGAAACAATGTTTTTATATATATAATCTAATAGCCCAATATTTAATTCAAAAATAAATATGTATTATTAGAAATGTAAACTTTAAAATTGTATAAACATTTTTAGAACCTATACTTACTTTTTAGTAATTTAAAAGAGTTAATATATATTATTAGTAAAGTAAAATTTATAATCTTATAACCATTTTTTAGAACTCTAATATGTTAATATAGAATTATCGTAAACTAATAATTCTAGAAACTAAGTTTATATATACTGGCTAACAGCCTAATATTTAAAAGTTCAGAAATAAATATGCATTATAAAGTAAATTTTAAAATTGTATATAATAATATTAATAGAAGAGTATAAATATGTTAGTATAGAATTATTATAAACTGATAATTCTAGAAATGACGTTTATATATACAAACTAGCAACCCAATATTTAAAAGTTCAGAAAATAGATATGTATTATTAGAAAAGTATAATTTAAAATGAATATAATATTTTTAAAAGTCTATACTTACATTCTAATAATTTAATAGAAAGGTATAATTATGTTAATAGAGAATTATTGTAGGCTGATAATTCTAGAACCGATGTTTATATATACCAACTAGAAGTCCAATATTTAAAAGTTCAGAAATAAATATGTATTGTTAGAAATGTAAAATTTAAAATTATATAAACACTATACTTACTCTCTAGTAATTTAATAAAAGAGTATAAATATGTTAATAGAGAATTATTATAAACTTATAATTCTAGAAACGATGCTTATACATATTTACTAACAGCCCAATATTTAAAAATTCAGAAATTAATATGTTAATAAAGAGTTATTATAATCTGATAATTCTAGAAACGATGTTTATACTGTACATACAGACTAACAGCCCAATATTTAAAAGTTCAGAAATAAATATGCATTATTAGAAAAGTAAAAATTTAAAATTGTATATGATATTTTTAATAGAAGTATAAAATATATTAATAGAAAATTATCAAACTAATAATTTTAGAAAATATGTTTACACATACGCGCTAACAGTTCAATATTTAAAGGTTCAGAAATAAATATATATTACTAAAAAATTAGAATTATCGTAAATTGATAATTCTAGAAACAGTTTATACATATGCTCTAACATTTCAATATTTAAAAGTTTAGAAATAAATATATATTATTAGAAAAGTAAATTTAAAAACATATAAAAATTTTTAGAACTCTATACTTACACTCTAGTAATTTAATAAAATTAATATATATTAGAAAAGTAAATTTTAAAATTGTATAGACACCTTTAGAACCTAACACTTACCATCTAGTTATTTAATAGAATTAATATATATTATTAGAAAAGTAAAATATATAATTGTATAAACATTTTAGAACTCTATACTTACTCACTAGTAATTTAATAGAATTAATATATATTATCAGAAAAGTAAATTTGAAACTGTATAAAAATTTGTAAAACTCTATATTTACAAACTAGTAATTTAATAAAATTAATATGTATTATTAGAAAAGTAAATATAAAATCATATAAAAATTTTTAGAACCCTATACTTACTCTCTAGTAATTTAATAGAATTAATATATATTAGAAAAGTAAAGTTTAAAATCATAGAAACACTTTTAGAACTACTTTTAGAATCTAATACTTACTCACTAGTAATTTAATAGAATTAATATATATTAGGGCAGTGTCATTAATCACCTAATTATTTTTTATCAAAGGCCTACCCCCCTCCCCTCCCTTAATATATAAATAGTCAGGTTCCTTATATATAATTTCAACTTTTTTTACCCCCCCTAAAAAATCACCTGATTTTTGTCAGCTCTCTTATTAGAAAAGTAAAATTTAAAATCGTATAAACATTTTCAGAACTCTATACTTATAGTCTAGTAATTTGATAGAATTAATATATTATTAGAAAGTAAAATTTAAAATTTTATAAACACTTTTAGAATTCTATACTTACACTCTAGTAATTTAATAAAATAAATATATATTATAAGAAAAGTAAAATTTAAAATCATATATAATATTTTTAAAAGTCTATATTTATGGTCTAATAATTTAATAGAAGAGTATAAATAGTTTCAATAGAGAATTAGCGCTAGCCAACAATTCCAGATACAATGTTTATACATACGAACTAACAGTGCAATATTTAAAGGTTTAGAGATTAATATATATTATTGGAAAAATAAATTTTAAATCATAGACGATATTTTTAAAAATATATACTTACTGGTACCGACTAATAATTTAATAGGAGAGTATAAATATGTTAATAGAGAATTATCATAAAATGATAATTCTAGAAATGATGTTTATACATACTCTCTAACATTCCAATATTTAAAAGTTCAGAAATAAAATATGTATTATTAAAAAAGTAAATTTTTTAGAGCTCTATACTTACACACTAACAATTCAATAGAATTAATATATATTATTAAAAGACTAAAATTTAAAATCGTATAAACATTTTTAGAAACTGTACTTACCCACTAGTAATTTGATAGAATTAAAATATACAATAGAATTAATATATATTATTAGAAAACTAAAATTTAAAATCGTATAAACATTTTTAGAAACTATACTTATGAACTAGCAATTTGATAGAATTAATATATATTATTAGAAAAGTAAAATTTAACATCGTATAAACATTTTTAGAACTCTATACTTACCTCTTGTAATTTAATAGAATTAATATATATTATTAGAAAAATAAAATTTATAATCGTATAAACAATTTTAGAACCCTATACTTACAATCTAGTAATTTAATAGAAGAGTATAAATATATTAATATAGAATTATCAAACTGATAATTTTAGGAACCATGTTTATACATATGCGCTAATAGCCCAATATTTAAAAGTTCAGAAATAAATATAAAGTAAAATTAAATATTGCAAAAAGTTTATACTTACCGTCTAATAATTTAATAGAAGAGTATAAATTTGTGAACAATGTTCATATATGTTGTAAGTGGAAATGGAATTTAAGTAGATTCGGAATTTTCTAGTTAAATCAGAGTTAGGGTACAGGTGTAAATGTAATAAAATCAAGTTTTTTTTTATATAAATTCCGAATCCACTTAAATCTTACAATATAAATATGGGAATACATTTCAATAGAAATATAATAAATAGAGAATTAGCATAAGCTGATGATTCTAGATACATGCCCCTAACAGTACAATATTTAAAAAGAAATATGTATTATTAGGAATTCAAATTTAAAATCATATACGATACTTTTTAAAAGTCTATACTTACATGCTAATAATTTAATTGAAGTTCAGAAATTAATATTTATTATTAGAAAAGTAAAATACTATATATGATATTGTTAAAGTATATACTTACATGCTAGTAATATAATTGAAGAGTTTAAATATATAAATAGAGAATTATCATAAAAACCCAAAAATACTAGAAACGATGTTTATATATACTAGCTAATAGAAGTATATAAATATGTTAATAGAAAATTAACAAATTGATAATTCTAGAAATGATGTTTATACATACCGACTAGAAGTTCAATATTTAAAATTCAGAAATAAATATGTATTGTTAGAAATGTAAAATTTAAAATTATAGATGATATTTTTAATAATTTAATGGAAAAGTATAAAATAGATATATAATTCTATAGAAATAATTATAAACTGACAATTCTTAGATACATACCCACTAACAGTCAAATATTAAAAGAAAATTATGTATTATTAGAAACGCAAATTTAAAATTGTATACATATTCTTAGAAGACTACACTTACTTGCTAGTAATTTAATATAAGAGTATAAAGGTTGATAGAGAATTATCATAAACATAAACTAATAATTCTAGAAATGATTCTTATATATATGGACTAACAGCCCAATATTTAAAAGTTTAGAAATTAATATATATTATTAGAAAAAAAATTTAAATAATATACAATATTTTTAGAACTCTATACTTACTTTTTAATAATTTAATAAAATTAATATATATAATTAGAAAAGCAAAATTTGAAATTATATATGATATTTTTAAAAGTTTACACTTACTCACTAGTAATATAATAGATATAATAGAAGGGTATAAATATATAAATAAAGAATTACCATAAACTGATAATTCTAGAAATGATGTCTATATATACACAAGACTAGAAGCCCAATATATAAAAGTTTAGATTTAAATGTGTATCATTAGAAAAGTAACATTTAAAAATCATTCAAATTGACAGTAGGTCAACAAATCGAAAAGACAGCTAAGCAGTGATGCATTAGCAAGCGACGATCACATGGGTGATCCCGGCTCTAACAAGAGAATCCGGTATATACAAGGAGGAAGATAAGTATAGATTTAATGAAATTACTAATTTAGGAGTTTATAGCGCAAATACTGATATAACCAAATTTAGCAGGAACATATGACATTAACGTAAAAATATAAAATGGAAGAGTGGTAGGGCAGCACAATGGCAGCCCTTTGAAGAGGCAGATCAATTTCACATAGAGATCTCATTCGAAAAACATTTTAATTCATCAAAAATAACCAAAGATTCAAATTTTGGAATATTAAAGCGATATCTATGACCTCAAACTCAATAATTTATGGAATGCCGGCGTATATCGAACCTCAATGTCTTATTAAGCATGGATATAAACGTGATAAGAGATCTGACAAAAGTAGAAAAGAAACTATAGAAAGGACACCAACTCAATATATTGAACTTTACCAAAAATGTTGTAAAGCGATCCCGCCAGTCGTCCAGAAATAAGATTAATTCTTAATACTTTAAACCCAAATTATTTCTGATGTAACTTTGAGTCAATACTATCTTATCGAGACATTATCTAAGAATAGCGAAATTTCCTCAAGATGTCAAGACAATATTAGTACATCTGAATCACTT
>CAJVPY010004544.1:0-12495 GCA_910591965.1 Dentiscutata erythropus | reverse complement strand
ATGCAAAGTTCCGAAACTACTTTTAGATTTAATGAATAAATGTCTAGATGCTGTTCCTCAAAATAGACCATCTGCTAACGAATTAAAGAATATTCTAGAAGGGTATTGTTATGGTTTTGGTGAATTTAAAACTTATAAATTTGAAATAAATAAACAAATTAAAGAAATTGAAAATTCATCGGAAAAATCGTCGATTTGTTATCAAGCCAACTCAGCACAACTTAATTATCAAACGCACAGGCAGGCCATTTATACAAGTCGACTTTTAAAATTTCAAGAACTTCCTAAGCCCGTAAATGCATCTAATAATAATCCAGGTAATAATATTTGTTTAAACTTAAAAAAATTAGTCTTAAATTGTGTTTTAATGTCTTTATTAACTTTTGAACTATCTTAGTAAGCAAGCCACTTAAGCCTCCCGAATTTGATTAAAAGATGTACTGATAAATTTTGGTTGTTACATATTTGTTAATTTATATTTATAGCAGTTTTATTTTCGAAAACCAAGTTATAATTTTAACGCATGTATTAAATTATAAAATTGTTATTTTAAAATTTATTTATATTCAAATTCAAATGTTTAAATTACTTAAATTCGATTTTTAAATATATAAGATAGAGTTTGAATTCAATACTCCATTTAAAATCTTTAATATTATTCATTTATACTATGATTTTTATTAGCCTTTACAATAAAAAAAGAATGCAAATTTTATTGTATTTAATTAAATTTAGAAATTTTTAAAAATAATTGTTTTTTATGAAAGTGGTAAGTACTCAAAATACAGGTTATTTTTTTATTATTATTTTTTACTACCGTATTTTGCAATAAATTAAAAATTAGTAGGTTTTTCATCATTCTACAAGACAAATAAGAATTATATGAATAATCCCTGTTTAGAATACATGATATTCAAAGGGTTAAGAAAAACATTGTATAATATTATAAATTATATTTGTTATCGGTGAATGAATTTAAGCCCCACATGTTCCGTATTTATCCGCCATGTGTACCCCCGTGTACTATACCCTGCAATGATTTTGAAGGCAAATTTTTGATTTATACCCGGGTATATAGTATGGGGTATCACACTTTTATACCCGGGCATATAATAGTAAAACATATTAAAAACATAGTAGTATTATGAGTACCCTGGGTACTAAAACGAACCAGGGAAATACCCGGGTACACATGCGGATAAATACGGTACGTGCCTGGCTTTTGTGGAAACACTTGGCGGATTTATTGTACGCTCTTTTTAAGGAGGGTTAAAACACATATATACATTTATTTATATAATATTTAAGTTATACTTTTTTTTGGATTTAGCGTTAGTGCTCCGTAAAATGGTATAAGTAGGGTTAGTACTCAAATAGAGGTTCAAATTTCACCACTCGCTCGTAGCACTTCCTGTTCCTATTTCGTATTAAGAATAATGCATGAATGTAACCTTATAATATATTCATAATGTAAAATCTTTAAAGTTATTCTCTGATCTAATACAACTGTATTTAGTAAGAATGTGCTTGTTTATAGAAAATTTATTAAGTATTGCATACACATATACTATAATTCCTTTCTATATAATTAAATCAGAAATGCATCACAGATCATATTTTCGTGATAATCTGTTTTTCTAAAAACTTTGGCATACGATCTTATCATTGGTATTATGAAAAACAATCAGATTAAAAGTTAAAAAGTAATATGAAATTTTCAAGTTACAAAGCATGAATGATACATGTAATAGTAAATATTTCATTTATTAATTTTCTAAACTTTACTCCCATTTTACATAATATAATTGGCATTAAATAAAATAAAAGCAAACCTCTAAAAATATGAATGATGTAAAATTAGGTTTTAAATTTTCGCATATCATGACTGATAAAGGATTTTAGAAATATAATATGAACATATTTAGATTTTAAAGTCATTGTACGTATGATTTATGAATGCAAAGATCGCATTTCTATTGCTGTAAAAATTTAAATAAGATTCTAGCATGATAAAAAACACCTAACTAGTAATTGAATGTGTAAAGTTTTGAATATTTTAACAAGATGGTTGTTATGGTCAGGTGGCTATGTCATGTGATCACTAACCTGACACAAAATTTGCCGACTGTAACTGTAACTGGCGTAAAATTTCTGTAACCTAAACTCTAAATTAAAAGGTGTTTGCAACAAGCATTTCGACTTTTAAATAAAAAATACGTCATATGAACTTTGAGTTATAATATCTCTATAATGAGTATATTTAATTATACTTGCTAGCCTGATTTCTGAATCAAAGGTCAGAAATTCACTAACGCTAACGCTAATTCGTTTTTTTTTTTTGTAACATCATAAATGATTGAACACAAAATTTTATTGTAATACCAATATTGCATTCATAGTCCGCAGTATATTGTCATACCAAACACATAAATAAAAGACGTTAGTAAATAAACATGACTAGTTATGGCTACTCTAAATGAATCGCTCAAAGAAATTATAAAAGAAAATAAATTATATGCATTTGATTATAACGAATTTACCAATTTTGAGAAAATTGGTTCTGGGGGATTTGGTGAAGTATATAAAGCATACTGGAAAACTCGTGGATACACTGTTGCTCTTAAAAGTTTAAAAGTTGATATACTTTTAGGTGAAAAGGTTATTCAGGAATTTATTAGAGAGGTTGTGATGATTATAATAATCATATAATATTGAGACTTTTTTTTTTAATCAATTATTTTATATTAATTATATGTATTTTTTACACAAACACAATTAAATTATATAGCTTATAATTTTATGCAGTAGCAGTATCAGATTACACTACCATCCCAATATTAATCAATTTTCTGGGATAGCCATAGATAACAACAGCGATCGTTATCATTTAATTTTACAATACGCAGATGAAGGAAATTTACGTGATTATTTAAAAAATAATTTTGAAAAATTAAAATGGAATGATAAATTACGTATTGCAAAAGAAATTGCGAGGGGTCTTATACACTTACATAAAAGTGAAGAAAGGATTATTCATCGAGATCTTGTAAGGATTACTATTTTTTTTTTTTTAATATCACATATATATTAATTCTTGCTAAATTACATTTGGTTAATACTGGTAATATAATTTAAATATATTAACAATTTTTATTTACAGCACTCTAAGAATGTTTTAGTTCATGAAGGTAGAATGTTGATAGCAGATTTTGGCATGTCAAAACAATTGGATGTGCAATCCATGTCCACAAATACTAGATCAGCTAAGGGAATGCCTGCTTATATGGATCCTTTATACCTTTATGATCACAACTATAAACGAAATGAGAAATCAGATATCTACAGCTTTGGAGTTATTCTTTGGGAAATTTCAAGCGGTCATCCACCTTTTCCGACTAAAGGTAGAGATGAGCTATCCGTTCAAGTATACTTGGGATTAAGGGAAACACCGGTAGAAGGTACACCGGAAAAGTTCATTGCCTTGTACAAGCGATGTTGGGATAAAGAGCCTGAGAAAAGACCGGATATTCAAGAAGTATTTGATACTTTATGTGAGTTTATGTCAGAAGAGACAGAAGAACAAGTTCCACAAAATAAAGTAGAACAAGATAAAGTAGAACAAGACAAAGTAGAACAAGACAAAGTAGGGACTATTGATACCGATATACCCCCTCAATTGAGTGCTGGGGCAAGCTCACACGATACCAACACATGTTCGGATGAAGCTAAGTTTATACCAGAAATCGTTAAACCTCTAACTAAGGAGATCAAACCACAAGATAATATGTCATGTGGATCTAATATTATAAAATTAGAACATTTCGCACTTATCTCTAGTTGGATTTATCAAACGAAATCATCTAGGCCTAAGGTTTTAAAATTATTCACACCACCAAAGCAATATAATATAACAAACTTTCCGTATCATTTTAAACTACTTATAAGAGGAAGTCGAGACGGATTTACAGCGCCTATATTTCATCGTAAATGTGACAATAAAGGATCAACAGTAACAATTGTAAAAGTTAGAGATACAGGAGAAATTTTGGGAGGTTATAATCCATTTAGTTGGGAATCACCTATTGAGTCAAAATATTGTTATACTACTAAAAGTTTTATTTTTAATTTAGATTATCATAATCCAGAACATTCAGTACTTAGTAAAGCTAAACATCATGAATCGATTAAAACAGGAGTGCATCATGGACCATATTTTCGTGGTGATTTATGTTTTTCGGAAAATTTTATAACAGGTCAATCTTATCATTGGTATTATGAAAGACCAATTAGATCAAAAGATGATTTTTCAATAGATGAGTATGAGGTTTTTCAAGTTGTGAAATCCAATAAAGAATTCGATTAGTATTTTATTATTATTATTATTATTATTATTATTATAACGAACGTAATTTTTTTTTGGTTTATTACATGTATTGTTAATTTCTTTTACCTATTTAAAGATTAGACGAGCTCAGTCATTTATTCTTGTCGTTTCTAATGTAATATAGTATTAAATAAAAATAAAATAAAAAAGGTTCAAATAAAGTCTCGAAAAACATGAATGATTGCTATTTTTTTTATGAAATAAGATATCCACTCTAGTCGTATATTATGTCAATAGTGTACATTGTCTCACTATATTTGAGTCTAAAATTATTGATATCCATTTTATTTCGTGCTGTTGAAAAAAAGCTTTGCGAGTATGGGAAAACGATAAATAAAATTTAAATTGAAGCTTTATTACGGATGTAAATACTATCTTATTTTTGCATATGTAATGAAATTAATAGTTTAAATTTCGTTTAGTTCTAATTTCAAAGTCAAAAAAGAAACAAATAAATAAAAAATTCATGATGTGCTATAGAACATTATTGTCAAAGAAATATTGGAACACAACTTAAGAATATATTGATTAGAAACGAAACTATAGAAATTCAAGCATTATATTATTTAAATATCAAAGGTTATATATTGTGCAATGATAATAGGAATTAGAATTTTTAAGATAAAGCAATCCATTCGCTGCAGTAAACTTGGTATAGATAATCATTAAAACATAAGGAATTTCGGATGCCATTTTTAATAACGATTTTTGAATTATGATAGTAATTATAGTTGTAAGCAATAAATTTGATATGCTAATGTATCTTTTCGAATAAACCTAAGAAAAAAAAACTTTCATTAAGTTTTAGAATTGATTCATTGTAATATACTAAGTTCTTTCGAATTTTATATCATTGCAAAAAGATAGGTTTTTGTTAAAGTAAATTCTCTGTACTTGATGGCCTAGAAAATTTATTTATATTGTATTTCTCAACTCCATTTTATTAAATTATGAAGTCTAATCATGAACGCATCTCTTTCGCAGTTCAGAGATTTTATATATTTGCAGAGTTTATATAAAGTAGTCAATCATTTGTAATCAAACTGATTCTTCGTTTCCACTAAAAATAAAGGTTTTATTGTGTAATATACAGTAATAATATTAATTTATAGTGGATTAATTTAAATGAATTCATGATACATTCAAACAAAATACAGAATTTATTCGTTGTTACGAACTGATGTAAGTACTATAGAATATGTAGTATGAAAAATTACACTTGGGTTATTGAAATAGAATCATTCGCTTCCTACAAATGTAGGTTTTAATACTTTTATATAGATGGTCTGCGCACCGTTAAAGGGTGGAAGGAAAAGCCTATCATGAACGTAGAGAAATATGAAAAGATTAATGTTAAAAGAATTTATAAACGAATTTGTTTTAAAAAAAAAAGACATCTAGCTGAAAGCTCACCAAAGGAAAAATATGGACTTGAAGAGAAAGTAGAATGGATTCCAATATAGAATGATGTCAGAAAAGTACTCGAAAATTTTCATAAAACCAAACACAATCCTGAATTAAATTAAATATATCAAAGTTAAAATATATTTAAAAAAAAAGTAAAAATTCAATCTTTCAAAAACATTTACCAGTAAGTTAACAATTGAGCATCGTTTGCATAATTTTTATTTTCTATAGCTTTAAACGAAACATAGGCTAAATTGAAGAGAGTACGCAAAAGTAGTCAAAATTAATTAAAATTAGCCTATATCAATAGTATATAAGAAATATCTATCGTTCTTTATTCAATATTAACCTGGATAAAGCCAACCAATAATGTCAGAAAGTAATTCACCAAGAATGTTGAAAAAGATCATTAAAAATAGGAAAGCGGCAACACCGACGGCAAGATAAGTTTTCGGAACACTAGTATATTGTTCCAATTTTCTCATATGAGGATACTTTGAAAGCTCTTTATCAAGTTGAACATTATAGTAATTAATCCTATTTAAAAATTCATCCATTTTATTGAAGGTAAAAAATACAAATATAAAACTTTAATCTTCTTTAATTGGAATTGTGAAATGAGAGAGAATTACTCTAATTATTCAAAAGGAAATTTTAGGACTGTCTATAAATACCCTACGTAGCGTTAGAAAATTCTTCATTTGTATATACAGTACAATAATGAAAAAATTTGAAACATTAATAAATGTAGCACAAACGTGACTTAGGCATATGTATAGAAAGTGGGCCAAAATTTTTGCTACGTATCTGAATTGCAAAAAAGTCCATAATACGTAAACGATAACATTCAATAAGGTATCTGATAACATAATGATATAATGATATACACAGATGATATAATAATACATGATAATAAATATGATTAACCTATTTTTGGACCCTTGTCTTTTTTTCGCTACTCAAAAATTAAGGCTTTGCAATTGAAGAAATTTAAATGTCACACAATTTTAAGTTCAATAAACAAAGGTAAAATTTAATGCCAAGCCACGTGTATACTTACACATGTGAACAATTTACGTACGCATAGGGATGTTAATCGGTCCCGCAGTAATTGTCAGCCGACTTTGAGCAAGATTTATAAAAAATTGGCATTTTTAACCGATATTCGTCCAATAAATAAAGTCATAGAAAAATAATTTTTCTGTAACATTTTCTAATAGAAGTTTATCGGTTTTTGCATTAGTTCTTGAGTAATTTAGATGGGACTGATTAGGGACCGAACAGTGTGGAGAAAATTTAGCCCATCAAAGTCGGCTGACATTTACTGCGGGACCGATTAACATCCCACATGAATATAATTTTCTCCTATTAATTAAATGGAAGAACAAGAATTATCTACTGTATGTTATTCATTTACCAATTACCTGTTAAGATAATCAAAGTTCTTAAATGTAGAATACTTTAAACTCAGGGTTGGCACGGACCGGTCAATGGTCAAGCTTGACCAGACCAGTTTGACCAATTTGACCAGTTGGTCAAAGGGTTTAGTATTGGTCAAATTGGTCAAAGGATATTTAAATATATAGTATATATACACATATATATATATCGATATATATTTACTTTGTATATTAAATTTATTTATTTAATAGGCTAGGCCATTTGACCGATTTGACCAGACCACTTGACCAATTTGACCAGACCAGTTTGACCAACGAATTTTTGGTCGACCAGTAATTTGACCAACCCTGTATAAACTGTATAGCTATCCTTAATATGATATCTGTACATCCGGATAACATGTTTAAAGCAGACGCAGTCGTAAAATTAAAATTACATTTTTTGTCATTAAGTTTAGTTATTCATTCCTCGCATTTTTGCTTCGTCGGGCCAGTTCCTAATTTGTGTTGATTAAAATGCATAATATAATTGGTTAGTTATCAAGTGATTGTACACGATTTCCAAGTTAACTGCGGTGCGGCTCATCACATTGGGTGGGGTTAGTATTCGATTAGTTACGGGTATATATTTATAGCAAATTGTCACTTGCCGTGATATCGGCTAAATGGAATGATTGTGGCTAACTGTATATAAGGTGCAGGAATATCAAGAAACATAATTTACGACAATTATCTCTTCATAATTATAATGAATTTCTTAAAAAATCGTTCAATCATTACTTTCAATTATCGACTAAAATTTTCACGTACATTTTTTACATCGTTACAATTAAGAAATAATCAATCAGAAATTATTATTTCATCATGGAAATCTAAGCTTGACGAAAACATTGATACAAGAGAAGAAACTTTATTTCCAACACCACTTCAACTTCTTTCAATTACTTTAAATCGTAAAGAAATAATTAATAATATCCCATCAACTCAACCTCCACCTAATGGAACACCATTACCACCAAATTATCATTTAGTATATTTTACTCCAAGAAATTATGAAAATGAATTAACAAATGATGGTTATAAAATTCAATTTTCACCACCTGCACCATATTTAAGACGTATGTGGGCAGGAGGTGAATTAAAATTTAATCATGAAAATCAATTAAGAATTGGTCAAAAAGCAAAAATGATTACTAAACTTCGTAAAGTAGATTATAAAATTGGAAAATTAGGTGAAAATGTTTTTATTTGGATTGATAATGATATTAATAATGAAAATGGTTGGTGTATAAAAGATTCTATTTGTGTGGCTTATATGCCTGCAAGTGATGATAGACCTCCAAGAAAAATTATCAAAGGTGTTTATTTTTTTTTATATGTAATTATTGTACAATTATAATTGTAAAATTTGTGAATATTAATATGGTTTTTTAATATTGTAATATAGAGAATTTATCATCTGAATTTGAGAAAGTTATATTACCTACTCCAATTCTATTGTTTCGTTATTCAGCTTTAACTTTCAATAGCCATCGAATTCATTATGATCATAATTTTTCAACAAAAATTGAAGGATATCCTGGTAAATGTTAATTTATAAAAAAAAAATTTTCAAATATAAACATCAATTTTTGATCAAGTTTTTATTATACTCATAAAAATTAATTAATCAATAGGTTGTTTGGTCCATGGTCCCCTCACCTGCACTCTTCTTCTTGATTTAATTCGCGATAATTTACCAAATTCTTCTTACATCAAATCTTTCAATTATAAAGCGTTAAGCCCTTTATATGTTGATGAAGAATTTAAAGTTTGTGGAAAAAAGTGTCATACTGATAATGCGTCTATAGATGTTTGGGCCGAAAATGTACATGGTGGAATTGCTATGAAAGGAACTGCTATTATCGGTGATACGTAATTTTTACAATGTAGTGATTAAGTATACAGTTACATGAATTAAAATAAACCTTAAATAACACTGCTTTTAACAGACAGGATCGTTATGATAAATTGATTGTTGTAAATTAAAGTATTAAAAAAGTATAAATTTAATTCATATGGCTTAAAGGTATAGTCAACCTTATATATACTGAATTTTTACATGTAGAATTCTGCTCATAACGAACTAAAAAGTTCATTAATTTTAATTGTTCGAATCTAATTGAATTGACACATATAGTATTTTCTTATATAACGAAAAGTTTATTAATTTTAGATCGCGTAGGTTACCTTTTTTGTTTTAAGGGATGCTTTATTTGCGGATATAATTTTAAGGATTAATGTAGAACTAGCAGTTAGGCACGTCCAAATGTCCACTGTTACGATCGGTGGAGAGCTTTATAGCAGGGTTGTGAATAGACATAGTCTAATCAAAAATGTTATTAATGGTCTAATTGTCTAATGTCTGTTCAATTTGGTTGAGTACAGACAATGTCTATTTAAATAAAACTTTAATTAGACAATATGTCTATTCATAATTTGTCTATTGGCCTATTGGTTTAATCGATTTATAATTTCAAATCATAATAACCCCGGAGAAGTCAGATGTATCAAGATAGTGTGATTAGCAATTAATCAGAATAAAAAGTATAATGTAGTTAAAAGGAGTATGAGAAAGTTTAAGAGAAATAGCTTAAATAATTGAATATAATATAAAGGCAGAAAAAATAAATAAAGAAAACCAGTTTTGATTTCGATAATGAGCAATTATAATTTGCTTATGACAAAGATAATGCAATGTATGCCGATATTACTATTTTAGTTTGCGCTTGGACATCAGATTCAACAGTAGTTACTTCAGACAAGCTAGATTTTTTATTATGTTTGTTAGGCCGTTTGCAGTTAAAGTTTCGTTTAACGTTATTTTTTTCGTATTCGCGGGGGGGAGGGGGGAAAATTAAACAAACAAAAAAAATAAACATATAGTATACCGAAAAATCCCGAATATAACCAAAAAGTTCCGATCACCGTGCCAACCATTATACCGACTAATTCGTCACCTCTATTTGTTTAATTTTAGAGGAGAACTCAAGAGATGGAGGGGGGTAATGTTAAACGAAACTTTAACTTCAAACGGCCTAATTAGCTTTGAGATTGTGACTGAGGCTTTAAATAAGATAAGTATGACCTTTCTTTTGTCTTTTTTTTCCTTGCTAACTTTTTTAAGTTTTGCTTTAATTTAATTTTCTTCATGTCTTGCTTCAAGTTTTCTTCACGTTTTGCTTTATTGGTTTTGTGATCAGGAACTGGGATTTAAATAAGATAGTACTAGTCTTCTTTTCTTGCTAACTTTTTTTCTCTTTAGGTTTTGCTTTAGATTTTCTTCATAGTTTGCTTCATTGATTTCGGAATTGTGAATTGGAATAAGTACTGATCTCCTCTTTGTTCTTTTTTTAAGTTTTTTTTTTTCTTACTAACTTTTTTTCTCTTTAGGTTTCACTTCAGGCATCGTTTCAGTTTCCTTCGTATTTTACTTCGTGGAAGTGGGTCAAAATTTTACTTTGACCTCGAGATTAGGAGCTGGTTTTAAATAAAATAAGTACAGGTTTTTTCTTTGTTCTTTCTTTCTTTAGCTTTTTTCTTACTAACTTTTTTTCTCTTTAGGTTTCATTTCAGATTAGTTTCGGGATCAGCAACTGGACTTTAAATAAGGTAAATACTGGTCTTCTCTTTGTTCTTTCTTTGGCTTTTTTTCTTGTTAACTTTTTTCTTCTTTAGATTTCGCTTTGGATCTCGCTTCTTTGGTTTCGGGATCGATAAACGGACTTTAAATAAAATAAGTACAGGTCTTCTCTTTGTTCTTGTTCTTTACTTTTTTTTTTTTTTTACTAATTTCTTTTTTTTTTCTTTAAGTTTTGCTCCGGGTTTCACTTCATTGGTTTCGGGATAGATGACTGAGGCTTTAGATGATAAGTGCTTGTTTTTCTTTGTGTTTTTAACTTTTTTTCTTATTAAGTTCTTTTTTCTCTTTAGGTTTCATTTTATTGATTTCCGAATTGGCATTATAAGATCAGTTCGCAAAGATAAGTATTTGTTTATTTTTTGTTAGTTTATTTTAAAGCTTTGGAAATTTTCTTTTTTAGATTCTTACACTATGAAATGAATAATTAAGCAAATATGTCACAAGTTGTAGGGAATTATGAGTCGAGTTCGTTATACGGGTTTTAGAGAGTTAAAATAGTCGGGTTTGTTACAAATCGATAGTCAGTTTGTTACGCAGGGTTGTAGGGAATTGTGTTATGTGATGCCAATTCATGACTTATTATGTAATAACCCGATAAATATTTAAATAAATGAATGTTATATATAGCATATAAACGATAATGATAAATTTATACTTGAACATGTCCGAAAATGTCCAAGTCCGAGATATATCACTCGGATATTGTCCGAGTGACAATATATTTACTCAGACAAAATTTGAACTCGGACATCAAACAATGTCCGAAAATGTCCGGTCTGCCAAATTTTACTCGAACATCAAAAATGGACAACACTGCCCTCCCCCCTCAAGCATAACATTATTTATGGATGCCCCCATATCAGTGTGTTTGATGTATAATTAGAATTAGTTGGTGGTTTCCTATCTGTATAAATGCAGGATAGCTATTAGCCAGAAGCTTTGTAGCTATATGATTTTAGCTAGTAGTTTTCCACCTGCATAACACAGGTAGGCTGTAAAGAGATATTTAAGCTGCTACAAAATAGCAGAGTTCTACTGAGGTAGGGTAGGGCAAGGTACAAAATTGATTTGCCTCTTGAAGGGGCTGCTGTTATGCTGCCTTGCCACTCTTCTACTTTATATTTGTATATTATTGTGAATATATTTGCATCCTAAGCTTTTAAAGTAATTTCATTGAATTTATATTTACTTTCCCCCTTACATATACTGGATTCTCTTGTTGGAGTTGGATTACCCATGTAATCGTTGCTTGCTAATGTATCACTGCTTAGCAGTCTTTTTGATTTGTTAACCTACTGTCATCTTGAAAGAAAACAGCAATCATGTGAGTAGTGTTTAAAATTCAAACTTAAATTTATATTTTTAAAAGAGCTTAATTTAAACTATTAATGTTCTTAAAATTTTTTTGATATTTATTATAAGGCTATACAAATTTAATAAATCAGTTTTCATAATCCGACTGGGTTAAAATTTACAAAACCTTAGAAAAAAATTTTTAGTTTATTTATTATCTAGGTGAGTTTTTTTAAAAATTATATATATATATATATTTTTTTTGGTATTAAGGTGACCTCTTTGGTCTGGGGAACTTTTTATTAGAGTATAGACGAAGTTTTATATGT